>JAMYXO010007718.1:0-11765 GCA_033310375.1 Conus canariensis
GGGGGCTTTCCGCCCCCATTACTGTAAAGCAAACAACAAATACTTGGACCTAGATCCAAGAAAAGGTCAAACTATCTCATGATTTAGATGCAAACAATCTTTTATGGATGGGCAATGGCCAACATTTTCCTTACCAACTTTAAAATGTCACAGGACTCAAAACTTTCAAAAGTTTTTAAAATGGCTACCTACTCTAGAACTGATCGTAAAAAGGTCTCATTCAGAAGTTTGATTTAGAATATCCCGAATTTCATGATTACCATAAGACTATCCATTAGCGGCAGAAAGTCTAAAAGTGTAAATGACAGAACCACCTAAACTTGTGCCTAATCTTCGTGCCCAAAAAAAATAATGTCTTCATTACAGACTTCTTCAATTTTTATTTAAACATTTTTTAAAAAGTTGACAGCTTTCACGTAAATTGCATTTGATCAAGAACAGTTCATGAAACCATACATCATGAAAAACATGACTCAGAACAAAAATCCAAGATGCTTCAAAAAAAGATTTTTTTCAAGCTGATGAACAACAGCTGTTTAAAAGACTAGGGAAATCCGCACAACGTAAAGATGTTAATTGTCACCAGGAAAACTTTTGAAATTAACGGTGTCCAAAACCAAATTTATCAGGATTTTCAAAGATTTCATGATCACTTTTTTGGAATAATGTGAAAAAAAAGAAACCCCAAATTGGAAAACCTGTTTTTATTGGTTTACTGTTTTAGACGTCGAAGCTTTTGATTTTAAGAATTTTTTTATGCTATTTTTAAACCCCTTTTTAACCCGGGAGCCCCAAGTTCTGTCCAGATACAGTTTCCTTTTTATAGATATCCCTACTGAAGATACTATAAACAGAAATTAAAGTGGCAAAAGGCAGCGGGATTACGACACATCTTTACCCTAAAGATTCCCTTTGCATTCAGATATTAAAAAAAAGGTTTTGGTAAGATAAAGGGATAAATTTTTATCTGGAGGTGTGACAAGGATTTTGTTGGTTTTTAGGTCGAAAATGTACAGTCTTTAAAAGCCAAAAAAAAGTTTTAAAAAAGCAAAGGGGGAAATCTCGCATGTTGTGCGTCAAGCATACCCAGACAACTATAAAAAAGCATTTTTTTTGACAAAAACTTTTTCATAAAGACAACAAAACTACGATCTAATCTACATGAGATCAAAAACAACGTTTAACAAAGAATTCATTAATAGAAAAAACACAAAACTGTGTTTGGTTAATCCAGAGTTTTCATAGCAATCGGCATTGGAGAAAAGTAAAAATCAATGGGCTTATTTTTTCAGCAATCGAAAACGTTAAAATTTATCATCATCAAATTTAGCAAAATTAATATTATTTAAAATTAATGCAAGGGATTCTTTAATTTTTTTGTCATTTCCCCGCAATATTCATGTTCCCATACCCATAAAATCAAAAAAAAAGTTTTGGGGGTTTTAAAGCGATTGCCCTGGGAAATTTTTTTAAAGCCAGGGATTGTCAATTTTTCTCAAATACTTCTTTAATGAATCGATACCAAATAAATCTTGCTTTTAAAATTTTAAAGACTTTTCCTTTCCCTTTTTTCTGCCATTTTTTTTTGAGCTTCCATTTTAAACCCAAATGTATTTGCGAGATTAAAACATTCTTTAACTTAACTATTCATCACCCAATTCAACCAAATTTTTTTTTCATTACTGCAAACCTCGAATTTTTTTAAAAAATTCCCAATCAAAATTTGAGGTTTTTTTCTAGCTGGCAAACAATCTTCTTAAAATTGTCAAAAGCAAATTATAATCAAATATTTTTCGAAAAATTTTTTCAAAGGGACTTTTCCCCTTTCACCATCTTGCCCCATCCCCATTTTCGAAAGGGTTTTCTTCTTTTTTCCATTCTTGCCGCCATTTTAATTTAAATTAAAAAAAAATTTAAGCACTGTGTCTGGGGGGTTTTATCTATTTTCTTCCTTCAAAAAAAAGATTTTCGAGGGCTGTCGTTTGTTGTGCAGTCTCTCGTAAAAAATTTAAACGGGGGGGATTCTTTTTCACAATTTTTTTATCTCTAGGGATCAACCCCCCAAAACTGGATCTGTTCCCATGCAGTGTCCCCTTCCGCTTCCCCCCGGCAATAAAGGTCCCTTTACTTTCAAAACCAAAAGGGAAAATATTTTTGCTTGATGAATATCTCCTTTAAACAAATTTATTTTTTTGTTTTCTGATTGCTTGTACGGGTTTTAAACCCTTTTAAATTCTTCATTTTTCTTGCACTAGAACCGGGCAGTCTTAAAAACCCATTCGTGTTGCGAAATTGTCAATCAGCTCTTGTGATACTGGGGAGAAAAGTCTTTCAGATAACTGTTTGTTAAATTTTTAAACCCAAAACCCTTGATTTTTTAACCCCCGGGAATCCTCTTTTAATGGTAACTCTTGTTTTAAAAATAATTGATTCATTTGCCCTTAAAAAATTCTTTCCCATCACGACTTAAAATCTGCAGATTAGTTAAGGGTCCTCGTTGATATATTCATTTTGAAAAGCGACGAAACAGCAAAGCACCTTTTTTTTTAAAGGGTTTTCCCATTTTTGTATTTAAGCTAACAATGACTGAAAGTGCGTACTTAAATTTTTTTTCGTCTAATCGTATCGGGGGTAAATATAGAAGATCCATTTGAGGTGTCTTTTTGGAGTTATATTCACAAATTTGGGGGTCTCTTTTTCGTTTAGGCGCGGGTAAAAAATTTGCCAAATCGCTTGTTTAGATAACCATTCTTTTGCTGTTTTTAAATGACCCGCTGTTTGGGGCTAAGCTTTTTAATTGCTTTTATTCCCTTTCCCAAATTTTCCTTTTGGGCGAATAATAGATTTTGTACATTTTTTTTCAGCCAATACTTTTGGCAAACAAAAAAAACACAGGGGTCATGCCAAAGGGCAATAAAAAATATTTCTTGCATCTTTTTTTTTCGAGGTTGTAAAAATCGCTGAATTTTGGTGGGGGCAAGCTCGATTGGGGTTGCCTGTTACAAGATAAAAATTTTTTTTATTTCTTATCAACAATCTTAAATGTGTAAGCGCAGTCCCTTTGTTTAAACGTCGTTAAAAAAACTAAAGCTCCCTTCTTTGCTTTTCATAGGGGTCTTTTGCCAGCAGTTGCTCCTAGCTCGTTAGTCTTTTTCTCTCTCTTATTTTGTATTTTTAAAAAAGCGAAAAAACTTTCCCCTAAAACAAGCGCATTAACCACAGCGCCACCAATCACATTACGAGGAAGCCATTTTTAAAATGTATTTTTTTTTTTTTTAAAATTTTGAACATCTGAATTTATTCCTTGCTTAACTAAAAATCTTTCGTAAAAAATGAACTGTAATAAATGAAAACACTTTGCTGAGTCTTAAAACCCTAGTTTCCCCAAGATCGCGGTTTTATTTTTAAAAATTTTTTTCCCAAGCATTTTTAAAACCTACACTAGGTTTGGGTAAAAAATTATAAATTTTTTTCGGTGCTCTTTTTAAAAAAAAATTAAAATTTAATAAAAAAAACATGAACTGCGATGTTTTACTTCCTGAACTTAAAAATGATCAAGTTGATACCAAGCATTATGCCCAAAAGGAAAGGGTAATTTTTTTGGGCGGCGTGTGGAAAAACAAAAAAAACCTTGGGAAAATAAATTTCAGCAAGAACAGATTCAACAGATGTCGACCCCTTTGTAAAGTATCAAAACGGGTATGAACGCAACTGGGGTCAAAAGGGGTAAAAAGTTTTGGGCAAACGGTTCTTATTTTTGTACACTAAACATTTTATAGTTTTCTCCCATTGTTTCTGAAAAAATTTTTTTGTATGATTTAACGCAGACCCCGTTTTAAAAAAAGTCATTAGAGTCTCTAGGATTGACTATATTACGTTTGGAACATGTTTTCGCCATTTAAAAATGGATTAAAAATTTTTTAAACATATAGATTTTGTTTTCCCTTCAAATTCCGGCCCAAAAAACAGCAAAAACATTTATGGAGAAAGGACCCCGTAAAAAAACCTCCTCATCCGGCTGTTGCAGCAGGAAAAAAATTAGCAAGTGGAACAAACAAAAAAAATTAATGTTGCAACACAGAAAATAACTCATAATGAAAAAACACCAGTTTGCCAGAGCCCCAACAAGAACAAGTTTTTCAAATCCCCCAACATCATCTGGATTATTTGGGTTAAAAGGTTACATTTTTGGCTCATTGCTGTTTGGGGGGGGGTGGTTATTACGTTTATAAAACAAAAAAAAAAAGACAGCAAAAACCAAACACCCAAAAAATCACAGCCCTAAATACAAAATCTGAACAAAAAAAGAAAACCAAACTGCCAACAAAAAAACATTTAACCTTGATACTAAAATTTCAAGAACTTAATAAAAATTAAATGACTTTAATAAGAACTTTTATAACGACTTGATGAGACTTGATAAAAACTTAAATAAAACTTTTATAAGAACTTGTGACGACTTGATAAAAACTTAATGACGACTTTATAAGAAATTAAGACGACTTATGAACTTTGTTTAAAACTTGAATAAGTACTTAATAAGACCTTTGATGAGACTTGTTAAAAACTTAAAAGAACTTTAAAAAAAACTTAAATAAGAACTTGAATAAGAACGTTATGCCAACTTGAATAAAACCTAGAACGACTTAAATTGACGATTTTTTTTTCAAAATTTAAATTGTTAAAAATTTTTTTCCCGGGGGAGACAACTCCCTTTTTCCTTTTTATGTGGGCCAAACATGCCCCTGGCCCCGGGCTTACTCAACTGCACAAAAACCCCAAAGTCGAAGGGGCCGCACTGTTTGCTAGTTCGTGTCAAGTTACAAAAAAAAGGGCGTCGGGCCGCCACGGGCCATTGAAAAAATTTTAGACGGCGTCCGTTCAGTACGGGGCTTTTAAGGAACGTCATTTTTAATAAATTTAGGGGGCCCTAAAATTCTAAACAAAATAAAAACCCTTGTTTCTTCCCCTTCCCCCAATCACAAACAAGATAAAATTTTCAGCTGTTTAAATTAACAGTGACGACATTTTCCGCCCAAAACTTGTGTTTTTTAGCAACTAAAACCCTAGCTGCCCTTTTTCCATTTTGGGGGTGGGGGCATCAGTCGTGTTTTTTTCAGTTAAAAGTTTTTTGTTATGTCCAAAGCAGTATCTCTTTCTGAATTAGAGATAGAACCTTGAATAAACAAACCCCGTTCATCAAGAATTGCTATTTTAAACTCAAGACAAAAATGGAAATTGGTTTAGACCCAAAAATAAATTTTAATCTCACCTTCCTATTCCCGGAAAAAATGAGGGGGATATCTCGATTTGCTGAACCTTCACCGCGTGAACGGTACTATTTTTAAAAATCCTACTGCCCGGGGCTGGCTTTTCTTTAAGACCTCCGTTTCACCGTGAACAGTACTAAATTTTTTAAACCTAAATTCTTGAAAAAATAATTCACTTGGTGGCCCTTAGAAAAAATCTTTAACAACGTGGCCCCCGATTTTTTAAAGCTTGTGTGAACACACATCCCACCCCTTTTTAAAACACTCCCTATTCAAAAGCCTTTTTAATAGCCAAATCATTCCCAAATAAGAAGAAATTTCCCCAAATTTGGTTTTACAAATAGCCCTCCCCAAGAAAAAAAGGCATGGTTAACCAAGGGCCCCCCTTGGGTTTTTTTTTTGTTTTTTCCCTTTTTAACCCGGGCCGTGACCCGAGAACTATAAAACAGATAATCCTACACATTAAAGTATGTTTTTAAAGGTTTACTATTAGAGAACAAAAAAATAGGCATTCTGGGTTTCCGGGGGGAGCAACGGGGGAAAAAGGCCCTTTAGCCGTTGGGCTGGCGGAGGTGGGGAGCCATAATGCCTAAAAATTTTAAATTTTTCTAGGGGCTTTTTTAAACGGGAATCTTCTTTTTCCTAAAGCAGCGGAAACAGGGGGGATATTCCTCTTTGTCGAACAAATTTGGGAACCCGACATGATTTAGACTGTACCAAATCTCCCTGTTTTGAATTTTGTCAGTGAACAGCAAACATGTTCCTTTTTTTTACATTTTTTTTCATTTTAATTTTTAAAACATTCCGTTCTTTAAAAAAAAAATGAAATTTGCATTTTGTTTATGTACTAACAGCGCAATGCAAGGCTTTAGGTCTTTTGTGATTGTACAGTTCGCTTTACGTGTGGTTTAAACCCGTGGGGCATTGCGGATCTTCTTGTCCAAACGTGGAAAGGATAGAAAATTTTTCCCTTTGTTGACAACCAGGAAATGTTTTGTTGGTTTTTTTTGTGAGAGGAAGTTTTTATAGGGAAACCATTGGTTTTCCCCCCATGTTTTTAAAGGGAACCCCGGGTAAAAGCTAAAAAAAATTTTTTTTTATTTCTTTTTTTTTTCACAACCAGTCTGAGGGGTTGTTTTGTAGAAACTGAAAAGATTTTTATTTTTTTTTTTAAATTTACGACCAACTGAGGGGTTGTTTTTGTAGAAGCTGAAAAGATTTTTATTTTTTTTTTTTAAATTTACCGACCAGTCCAGGGATTGTTGTGTAGAAGCTGGAAAAAATTTTTTTTTTTCTTTTTTTTTTCACACCAGTCTGAGGGATTGTTTGGGGCTGAGGAATGGTACAGATTTTCATCCCGTTCACTTTTTTTTTATTTTACTGTGGTATAGAGGGGGTTGGGAAATTTTAAAAGGTTTTTTTTTTTTTTAATTTTAAAATTTTTCGTTGTATAGTTCACACACACAC
The DNA here is from genome assembly GCA_033310375.1 of Conus canariensis. Lineage (NCBI taxonomy): Eukaryota > Metazoa > Mollusca > Gastropoda > Neogastropoda > Conidae > Conus > Conus canariensis. The sequence goes on from JAMYXO010007718.1 coordinate 6,738, forward strand.
ACACACAAAAACACACACACACACACCCCACACACACACACACACACACACACCCCTAAAAATATATATATATAAATTAAAATAAATAAAATAATAATATATATAAGTGGTTTTAAGGGGGAGGGGGGGAGGGGGGTGCGCTCGGGGCGGGGCCCCATTTGTGGTGTGTGTGTGTGTGTTGGGGTGGTGTGTGTGGGGTGCGGAAATGCGTGCTTTTCGTGCGGCGTGCGTGTGTGTGTGTTGGGTTTGTGTGGGGTGTTTGCGTGGGGTTGGGGGTGCGTGCGGCTCCCGGTGCGTGCGATGTGAGTGGTGGTGTGTGTGTGTGTGGTGGGGTTGTTTTGTGTTTTTTGAGGGGGCCCAGAAAAAATGCGGGACAAACCCAATTTTTTCCATGATAAAAGTAAAGTTTTTGGGCAAAGATTTTAAAAAAAAGGGAGAAGAAAACATTATTTTGGGGTGGGGGACGTGAAGAAAAAAAAACAAAAAAGGAGAAAATTTCAGGACGGTTGGGATGATCCCAAAGCCTTTTTGGGGCCCAAATCATAGTTCATTTTAAACAACAAACCATTCATGTCGCCCTGCCCCGGGGGGGGCCTTTGGGTCCCTGTTTGGGACCCCATCAGTGAGACACACTGTTTGTGTTGGTCCTCCCTGGAAAACAGCGGGAGATACACTAAAAGCGTACCCTGCCATTTTGGGTCCCACCCCCCAAAGGGTTTCAAAAACCAAAATACAATAGCACCTCAAAGCAGCCAGTAAAGGAAAAAAACGTAAAACGAAAAAAAAAACGCCGAAAGGGAAATAATTTGGGAAAAAACTAAAATGCATTTTAAAAAGACAAAAAAATAAAATGCGTATGTAAAGACACTGGACAGCTAAAAAAAAAAGCCCTGCAAAACTGCGGAAAACTAAAATGGGGTATGAAAAGTCTGGAAATTGCGGGAAAAACCTAAAATGCGAATGAAAGACTGGAAAACAGTTTGGAAAACTGAAATTCGAAAGGTAAAATTTGGAAGACTGGAAAAATAAAATCTATGTAAAGACTGGAAAACTGCTGGAAAAACAAAAAGGGCCCGTATGAAAAAGACTGAAAAAACTGCTGGATAAACTAAAATGCTTTAAGTAAAGACTGTTAGATGTAGGGGGGGGGGGGGGGTGTAGGGGGGGAAGTAGGGGGGGGGGGGGGAGGGGATCTTTGAGCTTGTGCTGGAAAGGGTCCCTTTAAGGATACATGGAGATCAAAAGGTGCAACGGTCAAGTGGTCAGTTCGACGTTTTAAATTTAAACCCAAGCATTGTCATCACTTAGAATGAACCCGCTGGCAGCACTAAAGTTTTTGGGGAACATTTTTTACTTGGACATCCTCAGTAAAGAAAGTCTTCCACTCACTCACCGAGATAATAAAAATAATGACTAGGCCCACACACAAACACACCACACACACACACACACACACACACACACACACCGAATAAAGGGGGAGGGTTGGGGAAAAGAAAACGTGAATTAGAAAAAACCCCCCCCAAAACAGATAGACTCCCAGAAAACAGACAGATTTTTTTAAAGACAGACAGACAGACAAATTGATTGATTGATCGATTGATTAAAATCGATTGAAGAAGAGAGAGAAGAGAGAGAGGGGAGAGAGAAGTGGGGTGGTTGTGTGGGTGGTGTGTGTGGGGTTTGTGTGTCTTTTCTTTTTTTTTCTTTCCAAAAAAAAAAAAGACACACTTAAAGCAACAGAACAGCAGCAAAAAAAAGAACCCATTTTTTTCGGGTTTAATATCCCATTTTCATGTTCCACAACACATATTTATTGTCCTAAGTGAAAAAGCCGTTGGAAGCAGGAGAAATTTTTCTAGCAAAAATTTTTGGGCAATTTTCCCTTTGTTTTCTTTTTTCTCTCTTTTTTTTTTTTTTTTTTTTTTTTTTATTTTCGTTTCTCCCCTTTTGTCGCTCCCTACTATAAAAGGGAAGACAGGAATAAACAAAATGTCCTCTACCCATTTTTGCTCTCCATATCGGTCCTCTCATTTAAAAATTGTTTTTTTTTTGTTTGTTTTTCTTGTTTCCTTTTTTCCATTTTTTTTTATATCAATATTTTTAGAGAGAGAGGAGAGAGAGAAGGGGAGAGAAAGAAGAGAGAAATGTGTTGTGTTTTGGGGTGTTTTTGGGGTGTTGTGTGTGTGTGTGTGTGGGGGTTGTAAATTATGTTTTTGTGTGTGTGTGTGTGTGTGTGGTGTTTTGGGGTGTTTTGTGTGTGGCTTCAAAACAGACAGACAAATCCCCTTGAATTTCGGGAAAAAAATGACACAACAGAGCTTTTCCATCCTGCCTCCGGTAAGGAAACCAAACTCTTTTTTTGAGAGCAAAACTTTGGGCCCCCTTTCTTTTTTGACGTTTTTTAATTATTTTCCGTTCACTCTTGTCAAATCATCACCGGAAAAAAGAAATTTCGATGAAAGGAGGAAAGAAAAACCCAAAAAAAAAAAAAAAAAAAAAAAAAAAGGAAAGGAAAGAAAAAAAAAACAACCACGCCACATTGCCGCCCATGAAAAATCATATTTGAAATGGGGTTTTTCGTGCACAAACACCGAATTTTGCAAAAAAGGGAAAAAGTAAAGTGCCTTGAAGCTAGAGCTAAACCCCTTTTTTTGGGTGTTTTTAAAAAAGGAAGAATTTTTCGGACAAACAAACACAAACCAAAAAAAATAAACAAACAAAGAAGCAAACAAAAGGAGCAGTCCAGTTAAAAAATGAGAATGAAAACACCTGACGGTTTTGTGCGCGTGCCCCTCTTTTTTACCACACGCAAAGACGAAAAAACTATTGCCTAAAGGGACTGAACGTAGAAAAAAAACACATTTTCTTGACTTGTCTCTTTTCTAGGCTCCGGTCAAATGTGGGTTTCTCTCTCATTTTTAAATAACATTGAAATGAAAAGCTTTGAAACAAAAACAATCTATGAAATCTGGGATCTAAATCTTGAAAAAAGCACAAAAAAAAATTTTTCCTTTGTTTCGCCCGTGACCTCGACTTTGTAGTATCAAGGCAAATTGCACTACCACCCCCCCCCCTTTCCCCCCCCCTTTTCCCTAGACAGCTCCGCATCACTCAACACCATCAATTAACTGTTTTAAAAATTTTCCCGTCTAAAACACCAAAAGTGGCCCTTTTGGGCTGCAGCTGAGTTTTAATAATTTTAAATTTGGTTTGGTTGGGGGCCTATCTGGGGCTGGCTCTGTAAATTCTTCATTCTTTTGATCCTGCCCTACATACAGTAAAAAATACGAGCCCGGCAATACTTCAATAAAAACCCCCAGCCCTTTTTCTTCTTTCTTTGTTGATTAAAGGGGGGTTCTCCACCATGTTTTTTGGGATTGGGTCAAACAAAATTTTACAAATAAAGCTCATCTTCATCAGCCCCTTTAAAAGGTCTACTTTTGAGGTTTTTTTATAAATTGGGCGCTTATGCAGAAATTTTGAAAAAGGGTTTTTTAAATTAATTGGTAAAAAAAACATCCGGATTCGCTCCCCAAAACCCCACGAAATCGAAACCGCAAAAATGGGCATTTTCACCTGTTAATCAGGGAAAAAGGGGGGTAACAACTAAAACTTGGGGATGGCTTTTAAATGCTCTTTTGGGGTGACGGTCCCCATGATGTCAGCGACGGGGACAGAAAGGGTTCTGATGGGTTTTTGCACAACTCGCTCGGGAATTTTTAATTTTAAACATGTAAAAGCAGTTTACTATTTTTTGCGACAGCCAAGGGGACTCTGGGGGCGTTTTTTTGCAAGGGCCTTTAAATTTTCGTTTGAACGCCCAAGTTCCCTTTTTTCCACGCAGTTCCACTGGACCACGAAATGACTATTAAAATTTCCCAGCGGGACCCCCCGAACACAGCATTCCAAAAGGCGTACGGACTTTACCGAAGAAATCGAGGGAGGCAACCCCCGACTCACTTCTTGTTTCGATCCCCGCGGGGAAACGGAGCGAGATTTCCCCTTTCCCTTTCAACCCCTTAACGGGGTTAAACCCAATTTTTTTAACAAGTTTTGATCTGTCCATAGATAAGAACAAATAAACGTGCGACAAATCTCGTACCCATCTGTACGAGCTTTCCCCCCCCCGCCCAAAATTTTAAAGCGCACAATGGCAGACGAAGTTTTTGATCCACCCCGAAAAGGGCTCGGCAATTGGGCGAATAGCTCTTTCCGCGGTCCAGCTGGAACGAGGGGGAAAAAGAATTAAAGCGGCCGGGGGCCCCCAAAAAAAAATTTTCACGAACCCCAATCCACCATCCGAGTATCTGGATCCAAAAAGAAATGTGTGCAAAGAATATCTTCCCCTGCTGACTGCCCGCACTCCCCCCCTACACAAAAATAACTGCCCCCCCTTTGTGACCTTTTTTCCCCGGGTGTTTTTGGGGGGTCGCAACTCGGGGTTGAAAATTTTAATTTTGGGGTTGCCATGTTGTGTAGGGCGCGGGCCATCAAGTGCCAAAGGTTTTTGGTCCAAACCCCGCGGGGTTTGAACAGGGGTTTGGCCCAAAAATCCCTTTTTATCTAATTTAAATTTTTCCGGCGAAATTTTTTTTTAATGAATACCATACTGTAGTTTTATGACAAATTAAAAACCCCGTTTTTTAAAAAAAATTAAATCGGAAAAAAACTCTAAAGTAGACCTTTTTAAACCCCAAAACGATTTTTTATTTTTTTTAAAAACAATTTTTTTTTAAACCGGTTTAAATATGTAGTGGCATTAAATTTTTCTCACCAATTTTTTTTTCCCCTTTTGGTGCAGTTTTCATTTCGCTTTATTTAAAATTTTCCCATAAATGAAAAAAAAAAAAAAACAAATTTCCCCAATTAAAAAAAATAGATATTCTTAAATGGATAATTTCCACAAAAAAACCTTCAATCACGATTTATCGAAAATGGAGGGTAAGAACTACAAATTAGTTACACTCTCAGAAACCATTCAATGACATTATAATCTCCCCCCCCCCCCCCCCCCCCCCCAAAAAA
>JAMYXO010007719.1:0-11758 GCA_033310375.1 Conus canariensis
GAGAAAGCCAAAAAGAAGAAGACCAAGAGGCTTCTTCGGGAACCCCTTTCCCGTTTGCCGAACACTGTTTGAGCAGCCAAATTGGGGCCCCCTAAGGTGGACAAGGAGTTCTTAGCACCCTTGAGGAAAACATACTCTACCAAAGCAAAGCACACTCGACTTTAAAGGTTGGTGGGGCCCAACCCAAACCCGAGGAACCTTCAAGGCAAGCCTCCAACGTTGGCGGAATCAAGAAGGTGGCGACAAAGCCAGAGCCAAAATCATCCCCGGGGCCCCAAAGGGAATCCCTTCCCAGCTTTACAAAAAATGCCCCAAAGGGTGCTGGGAGTGGCTCCGGGCTGCTGCGATCAGCTTGGGGAGAAACCAGAAGTCGGGCCAGTGGATGACGGCAGATGGGTTTTCATCCCCAAAGAGCAAAACTCAAGTGACATTAGCCGTTCAGGCCAATTTCCTAATGAACGTCGAAGGGAAAACTTTTCTCGTCAGGGGCAGCAAGGCCTGACCAATACCTGATGGGAAAACAAGTTTTTGGATGTGTCGTCCAAAAAGGTGGCATCCCAGGCGTGGGGGGCCCTGTGTGAACCGCCCACAATGATGGGGGAGAAATCCAAAAAGCAAAAACAGAAAAAAAGACCTAACGTAGTGTGGCTTGATCTGGAAACGCATATGGATCTTTGCCCCATGAGTGATACAGTTGGTCTTGAGATGTACCATGTCCAAAAGAAATCCGGACATGCTCAAGAAGACTTCAATGGCTTTTTCAATGTGGTTCCTACCAAGGAGTACACAACAGACTGGATAATTGGAAGTGGGTATTGCAATGGGGTTGCAATTTCCCCCAAAACTGTTCGTGCTGGCAAAGGAACTCATCTTGAAAGCAGCAACAAACAACGCGAGACAAAAGACCTTTGGCGTGGATACAACATGCCTCCTTCAAGGCCTTTTATGGATGACAAAACAGTGATTTCATCCCGAGAAGAGAGACACTTTATGTGCTGGGGGCTGGACGACATAGTTGCCCCCATCCCGAATAAGTTTAAGCCAAAGAAATCACGGAGTCTCTCATGAGGAAAGGAAAATGGCCGGATTGTGGGCTTCATGTTTCCAACCAGGCCATTCCAACAGTCACAGAAAACCATCAAGAGCCTGGAAAAATGGTATGTGATAGCTGAAAAACCACAAAGAGCAAAAAAAACCAAACAGATGGGGGGGGAAGGCTTGGAGACCATTGCCAGTGTGGGCTCCTGGCAAATACAAGGTTGGTGTCTGCCCTTTTATGCTGATACCAAAGTGTTGGCCCTGATGATATACGACATTGCACCAGAAATAGTGGAGGCAATGGAAAAGCCAAAATCAACAAGTTCAAAAGGGAAATGGTTTGGTGTCCCACCCTGTCTGACTGAATAGGCTGTACTGTCGCCAAGCAAGTAAAAACTACCCCTGAAACCATCCTGGAGGAATACAAAGCGGGGAAGATCAACTTCAAAGCAGGGAGGACTCAGGGGGGAAAAGGTGGTGAAGCAATTAAGCCCCCGTGAAGACAGGCAGAAAATGGAAAGTTCAAGAGGGGATGGATTCTGCAAATGAAAGTCTCAAGATAGAGAAATAACAGGACACAACAGACCCAAAAGACAGGGGAATGGGGGGACCAAAAGAATGGGGTCAAAGGCCAAAGGAAAAAGCCCAAAAGGAAAATAGATTCAGGAGAGAAAAAGAAGAAGACCAAAAAGACTCCCAAAAAGCAGTCCAGCAGAGCCCGCAAGGGGAATGGACAACGTGGGAGAATGACTCCCCAAAGAATCTCACTTTTGGGAATGACATTTGGCACAGGGCCCCTCTCGGACGCTTCATTTCAGATTGATATGACCTTTGGCCTCAATTTCAAACCTGGGAAGTGGGGGAAAAAGACGATCCTGCTGCCCCTTGCCATAAAAACAAAAGTGGAGCATGTCCTAAGCTCATGTAAATTTACCCCGGGGCTCAAGGGAAGGTACACTGGAGGCACAACCAAGTGCTCAAAGAAATTTGACAATTTGTCGGGGCTAGTACCAACACCAAAAAAAAAGGGAAAATCAGGACTCCAAAACACCCGCAACATTCTTCACGGCGGAGGGCACAAATCTTGGCCAAACAACAGTCCCACTCGAAACGGGGCAGAGTTGCTGGCGGGGCAGATACTGGGAGTGCACTGCAAAACCCCCCGAATGGAAGAGCACCCAAGTTTCCCACAAGAGTGGCATGGACAGACTTGTAGTCCACTCAAAATTCAACCAAGCAGCTGATCATGACGAGCTCCGGTGCCTATGAAACAAAATGGGGGCAGCTCAAATCTACAAGACTGAAAAGTATGCTGATTGGAAAACGCCTGAGGAAAAAGGGCTATCGGTCAAATTTCCTACTGCAAAAATTGGGCTAGGGGGTTTGTGGGAACGTCTGCATACAGCCTCATGAAACAGTCTCAGTTGCAGGGAAGGAAAAAACCAGACCCCTGAAAGAAATGGCAGAAGCGGAAGAGGTTTTTCAAGTGGTCGGTTAAGGGGAAAACAAAAGTGAACTTAAAGGCTTTTTTTCCCTACAAAAAATCATTTTGTCCCTGGGCTCGTGGTTAAAGCGCGATCATTAAGTGGAAAAAATGGGGGCCATGTCCAGAGGGTTGGGTTCGAAAATCCCACCATGGCGTCCCAAGATGGGAAAAAGGGGCAGCCAGAGGGACATCGGGTCATGAACCGGGTGTGGCCCAACCCCCTCTAGAGTGTCAGGGATAAGGGCCGAAACACTTGCTTGAAGGGGGTTTTTCTGAGACTCTCTCTGCCCCCCTCCACATTTCTTTCTACTGATAGAGGGGATTTTTTTTCGTTGGGCATATATCTACTGAAAAATAACCATTTAGTCTCAGAGCCCAAGGGGGTGGAGAAACCCCCGCTATCTATTTGCCCTTTCTCTTCCCCTTTTGTCTTTTCAAGGCATCGAAATGCCCTTGTGATAACTTGCTATAAACTCCCCTCCTCTTGTCCCCAATAACCTTTTTGAGAACCTTTATAACCATTTTACTGTTTAAAAACGTCCTCAGATTGTGTTCATTATTTTCAAACACACCACTCCCTCCCCAGTTTTTAAAGGGGGGTTATCTGTTTAAAGAATTGAAACTGAAAAAAAACGTATCAATGTCTGCAACAAACGAGGGCAGTTAAACTGCGAAATGAAATAGTGGTGATCAGGGCACAGAATGATGAAAACCACCAGCAGTGAAACTAAAAGCAGTGTAGAGAGGGAAGACCTTAAAACTCCGCTGAGTAAAGGGGAAATGGAGACGGTCGAACAAAAATGGGAACGAGCAGCAACAAAATGTGCTGTAGCAGTCGGGGGGACACAAGAGATAATCCCCCACAAAGATGAAAGGAAAAAAGGCCACACAGTAGGGAAAAAAAACAACAAAACAAACAGACAAACATGTTAGCAATGTGGGGAGAACACAAGAAAACCCCTACAAAGAAAAAAGGGAAAAAAAGGGCCCCAGTCACGTAGGGAAAAAAAACACAAACAACGACAAAACATGTCAACATATGCGGAAAGGGGACAACAGAAGAACTGTGGAATTTTTTTTCAGAAACCACAGACAGGTGGGGTGTTAAACAGTGTCACCTTTACTTCAGTAAGGACTTTTTGGGGTATGTCAAGGTTCAGCCCTTTTTAATTTAAAAGCCTGGCTGTTTTAAATTTACACTCTAATCTGGGGAAAATCAATTTCTACAAGACAGTTTGCGATGACGTTGTGTGAACAAGGTGTAATAATGCAAAAAGGGAAGGATGGCAGCTATAAAAAGACCATCGTCTGGTTAGTTGGGAAAGGCAGGCCCAGACATTCCATCTGGGAAATTGTCATTTTTTCCCCCCCGGCCCCAAAATAGAAAAACAGGGAGAAGCTGAAAATGCAGGGCCCAACGGGAAAATGATGTGCAAAATCCCTGTCTTGTCCAAAAAAAATTAATCTTTTGTCTTGGACCATACCAACTTATGGTGAGGCCAAAGTTTGTGCAGAGTGCACCCGCACGACCCGTGTGATGTGGACCGTGATTTTGCGGGTTTTGTACGTTCCCCGGCTGTCCGGGTGGGGGGACCGAACTCCTCCTTTGGTTTTCTTTTACACCAAACATCTTTTTTCCAACTGGGAATGAAAACCTTATTGCTGAGTGAGATTTCCGATCATCTTTTTAACAAAAAAGTAAAAGAATCTAAAAACAGCGTATTCTTCTGCTGTTTCGGTAGCATCATAAAGTGGGGGGAAAATGGTAACTATTTTAAAATTTTTTTTTTTTTAAACAAATGAAAAAAGTTTAAACAAACTTAAACTTTATACCCAAAACTATTTTATTAAAAAAAATTGCAATCATGGTTTATATTTTCTACAAAAAAAAAACCCCATCCACATTGTTTCAAAATCCTTAAAGGTTATTATCACGTTTTATTAACCCAATTTGACTTTTTTTTCCGTGTTAGAAATAAAACGTTTTAAATAGATTAAAATCTTCAACCTAAACCCAATACTATTCAAATCAACAAAAAGGGCCTGTTTCCGTCTGGATCTACTATACACGTTCAAAGGGAAACCCGGGACAACCGGGTGGGGCAGGCCCTTTGTAATGCATGGGGGGGTCCAGGTCCATTATGCACGAGACTTTTCCCCTTTGTGGTCCCAGCACGGGTTACCACAAAACCCGGCTTTTGAAAATTACTAAAGCTACATAGGGGTTAGAAAAGGTAAACATTAGTCACCCTTATTTCTTCTTTGTACTTTTCTCCCTTTTAAGTATTTTGGTCGTTTCCAAGAATCTGTTTTCTTTTCAATCGCTCAAGATATTCAGGGATAAAACATCAAAAGAAGGAAGTATGATGTAGCGTCCTCAGAACCACCAGTTTACCTCTGTTGTGTGTGTGTGTGTGTGTGTGTGTGTGTGGGGGTGTGTGTGTGGGGTTTTTTGCGTGCTTTCCCTGCCCGCGTGTATTTGTGCGTCGTACGTGAACATGTGGGTGTGTGTTGGTACATGACTTTTGGTAAATTGGATCAGACCTTTTTTTGTTTTTTTGCTCATGGGGCCCTGTTTTGCAATGAGTTTGTGTTGTATACTTCATTTTTGTGTTAGAAAAACACACAACCACCACCAACACACACACACAACACACCACCCACACCACACACACACACTCACAACCAAACACAAACACACCAAAGGCGCGCGTGCACGCGCTCTCAAAACACATGTCATTTGAAAATTATATTTGCCAGATATTTGTGTTGAATATTTGTTTTTTTTTATTAGAAAACACCACACACACACCCACGCACCACGCACGCACACACACACACCACGCACGCACACATGCACGCACGCAAGCACACACACACACACACACACACAACACCAACACAAAACACACACACAACAACACACACGTATGTTTATTTGAACAATTCATATGAGCTACAAACTGAGAAAAATTATAGGTGCCCACAGAAATCCTTTAAAAACTTCGACTGGTTTTTTGTATTAAATGTGTTGTACAATGCAAAACCAAGAAACGCGGTTTGTTGGTATAATAACAAGTGTCTTTTCTCAACCGCTGTTGGATTACATCCCGGTGCCCGGTCTTTTTTTTTTTTTTTTCACTCACCACTGTCAGGACCGACCGAATAATGCAGAATGTATTTTTTTACAGCGGGGGGAGGGGGGGGGGGGGTCGGGGGGGGGGGGGAGGGAAAAACCTGCCTTTTGGGGCTCAAAACTTTTGGTTCCGGAAATTTCTCACAGCACCCTTTCCCCCTATGCAAAATTTCCATGTAGCCGAGTTTTTTTTTACATCCAAGGTGTTTTAGTGACGTAAAGAAGGCCCCCGGACAGGGTAAAAAAATTGGGTTTTTCAATGTGATTTTCGACATTGTTTCTTATGATGGGGTCTACAGATATTAATGATAAAAAAATAATGATATAAAAAAGATAAGATGATGATATGATGATGTAACGTTGTGATAATGATGCATGAGACACGACGACGATATGATGTGATGTGATCAAAAATTAAAGAGTAGTAGTGTGTTGTTGTTTTTGTTTTGCCCCTTGTTATTGTTGTTGTAGGAGAATTTAAAAACATAGAGGTGTACTGTATCATATCATCGCATCATATCATTATCATTATTTATTTATATTTCTATTTTATTTTATCATTGTTGATGAGTAGTAGTAGTAATAGCAGCAGCACAGCAGCAGAGGTAATAGTAGTTGTAATAAAGTAGTAGTAATATTTCTATCATTTTTCTTTTTTTATAGTTTTCATTTTATCACACGCATTTGCGGCGCATTTTCCATTTTTATCATGTTGGGTTATGTTTTTGTTTTTTTTCCCCCCAAAATAGCATTTCCATTATTATCATTGTTGGTTTAGTTGTGTTTTTCCCCAAAAAATCATTTCCTTATTTTCATTGTTGGTTTAGTTGTGTTTTTCCCCAAAGTAGCATTTCCTTATTTTCATTGTTGGTTTATGTTGGTTTTTCCCCAAAAATAGCTTTCCATTTTTATATTGTTGGTTTTTGTTGTGTTTTTCCCCAAATAGCAAAGTAGGACAAACTGAAAAAGGATTGATTAGCTTAAAATCTACATCATTGATGACAAAGTATTTTCTCTCTTTTCCTCTTTTCTCTCTCTCTCCTCCCTCTCTCTCTCTTTCTCTCTCTCTCTTAACAATGAGTATTACGTTTTGATAAAATTTCCATTTGTAACCCCTCGACAGGCTACTGGCCCTTGTAAAAAAAAGTCGTTTCAGGCTCTCTCTCTCTCTTCTCTTCTCTCTCTCTCTCTCTCTCTCTCTCTCTCTTTTCTCTTTCTTCTCTCTCTTGTTTGCCCTTTTTACTTTTGTTTTTAATTTTGCCAGTAAAAGACCTTGGGTCCCCTTTTAGATCACCGTTTCTCTTGTTTTTGGCTTCCTTCTTCTTCTTCTTCTTTTTTCTTCTTTTCTTCTTTTTTTTCTTCTTCTTCTTCTCTTTCTTTTTCTTCTTCTTCTTCTTCTTTTCTTCTTCCTTCTTCTTCTTTACTTCTTCTTCTTCCTTCTCCTACTTTCTTTCTTTTTCTGTTCTTTTTCTTTTTTTGGTCTCCAAAGGTCTCCCAAAAAACGAAGTTGTTACATTTAGTGAGCGCAAGAGAATTGAGCTTAAGCTTGTTTTACATGTGCAGGGATTCAATCCTTGGTGCATGGTGGGAATTTTAAAAATACGCAGACATTCGTAATTGTCAGCCCCAACCCTTTTAGGAAAATTTTTCCCCATCAGAATTTCCGGGAATTCGAAGTCCCTTTCAAGATCGTGTTTTTAATTTACCAGTAATCTGAAAAAAGTGGGGTGTACAAACCCCAAAATATTTCATCTGCAAAGAAGTTCACTAAAATGTTTGAAAGAGCTTGTAGGATGTGCTCCCTCTCTCTCTCTCTCCCCTTCTCTCTCTCTCTCTCTCTCTCTGGGTTAGAAGAAAGATGACAGTGAGTGTAGTGTGCAGGCGCAAGAAAAAGGGCCACCAAAATTGTTTTTTTCACCGTTTTGGGCTGTCCCTGTCCCGAAAGGACATTTGGACGCTGCGTCCTTGCAGTTTTTGGACGGCACGAAAACACAGCAACAGGCAGGAATGTGTCTGATCCCTGATTGGAATTGGGTCATGATGTCAAGTGGGACACATGGGTGAATTTCCCTGTAATCGCAGTGTTTATTGGTTTGGTCAGGTTGTTCAGCGCTTGCTGCCTTTTTGGGCGTGAGCAATGACGCAGCACATGTGTTCAACAAGCGCAGGGGTGGTTCTCGTGTGGGGGCGAAAGCAAGATGAGCAAGGAGAGGACAACTGCGTCGCTAGGGGGATATTGACCCCACAAGTCAGCGACAGGAAACACATCTGCAAGAATCTGAAACAGGACAGTGCTGATATCTAACATTTTTTCAAACTGTCTGAATTTTTATGGTAAAATCTTTTTTCTTCATGAACTAATGCGGTTTTTAAAAAGATATGGATTTTTTTGTTGTTGCCTGACAGAAATAGTTGCGCTGATCTTTTTTGATTCTATGTGGTGGTGTGTGTGTGTTGTGTGTTTTGTGTGTGTGTGTGTGGTTTGTTTATGTTTTTGTGGTGTGTTGGTTCGTGTGTGTGTGTTCTGTTGTCTGTTGTTTGTCTGTGTGGGCGGGAAAAAATTTTAAACGTCAGAACCATGTAAGGAAAAATGTTACCCTTAAGGAGAAATTTCGGATGGTACTAGCCGCCTTGGCGAAGTGCTTAACATCGTGGGCTCCGGGGCTGGGAAGTCTTTCCAATCAAGCCATTTTTGTGGGTATTTTTTTGCCTTGACCTGCTCCTCCCCGGAGCTGAGTTTAAACATGGGCCCGGATGGGAAGACGGGGGCCACACAGACGGTTTCTTTTTTTAAAAACCCGCAAAAAAGTGTATTCCGATTCTTGTGAAAACTCCATTCCCTAAATCACCTTGGTTCAATTTAAATTGCCAAAAAAACTCAAGTATGAAAAGGGGGGCTCAACTGGGTATTAAAGACCCGCACCAACGCCGACCCCCATCAAAAACCGTGCCAAAACGAAAACCACTTTTAAAATTGATAAACTCAGATTGAAGAAACTTCTGTTCCGGGTGTATCAAAAAAGTTATAAAAAAGTCTGGAACTCATCAAAAAATCAAAGGAAAGAACGCCAACCCGTAAATCTATCACCTGAAATTGCCGATGCTCTGATAACTGAAAACGAGCTGTTGCCAACCCGCTGCCCCCGTCTTTTAACAGAATCCTCATCCAAACCTGTTTAAAAAGCAAACAATCAGAGAAAAATGTTCAAAAATTTTTACTTTAGAAAAACTTAAAGTTTTAAAAACTACCTTTTCCAATCGATCAACTAACATCAGCTCTGAAAACCGCAGCGACTCTGTCCGGGCCCTGGATGAATTCATTATCAGCTTTTGAAAAATCTCCCAGAGAGTGTCCCCAACCCCGTTAAACGTCTCAATATATTGGACACAGGGTGCTTTCCCCCTCCGGGAGGAAAGCCCTTATTATTCCCATTCTAAACAGGGAAAACACCAAACCAACCCTTCAAATTTCAAACATTTAAATGAATGCATCAACGAAGTGTTGCACAGACTTCCTTACCAACACTACGGGTGTCTGTATTTCCCGTGTGAGTCACACATCTCCTTCGTAACAGCCTGTTTACATTCAACGCCCATTTGCACCGAATGAGATGAAAATTATTGATTGCTCTTTTCATTTTGTTGTCCTAATATGTAGATCTTGCCTGAAGAAACCAAAGCGGTCGAAACGCGTCTTTTTTGTCTTTTGTTGTTTATCAACTTTTTTGGAGCGGAAATGTTCAAAAAATTTTTAAAACCCTAAATAGGGTATATGATGTACACCTGAACCCTGAGGTCCAGGTGTATTGTCTTCGTGGCAAGAGGGGGTGCATTATCCCAAAAAGGAGGGGGTAGGTACACCTGGATCCTGAGGTCCAGGTGTGGTTTTGGGCAAGACGGAGTGCTTTATACCAGAAGGGAGTGGTGCCCTGGACCCCGGGGTAGCCGGGGTGTATTGTCTTTGGAAGGACGGGGTGCATTTCCAAAGGAGTGGTGCCCTGGATCCCGAGGTAGCCGGGTTTTGGATTGTCTGTGGTAAAGACAGAGTGCATATACCAAAAGGGTGGTAGGTACACCTGGACCCGGGGTAGCCAGGTGTGATTGTCGTGGCAATGCGGAGTGCATTATACCAAAGGAGGGGTGCACCGGGTTCCCGAGGTCCAGGTTGATTGTCTGTGGTAAAGACGAGGCATAATACCAAAGGGAATGGTGCACCGGGACCCCAGGTAGCCAGGTGTGATTGCGTGGAAAGACAAGTGCAAAAATTACCAGAAGGAGTGGTGAAACCCTGGATCCCGAGGTAGCCGGTGTGATTGTCTGGGAAGACAGAGGCATAATACCAGAAGGGGGGGGTTTTAACAGGGTCCTTTAGGGACCCTTTTGAAATTTTGGACAGTGAACACAATTAACCCTGTGTCCCTTGTTATTTTGATGTCCCTCTGAACACCTTTATAAATAAACATTTATGAAGCCTGTAGACAAGATAATCCGCTTATTGGAGCATTCTTATCCGCTGTCATCAACTCAATAAAACATTAGAGCAAAATTCCGCTCGGCATTTTGATGGCATTCAGTAAAGGAAAATCACATCTTTTGATGGATTTGCGCATCTGTTAGATTAAAAACCCCTTTTTGATACAAAGGGGTTTGACAAGAAAAAGGGTTTTTGTCCCTCCGACCACCATCCAAGCCCAGAAGCGTGTCTTTGGGTGATCTTCATTTAAAATTCACTTTTCATGCCCTTTTATCCTGGGTTTTTTTTTGCTTTGGGCCCCTGTAACGTCTGTCTTGATGTGACCTCTCTTTCTGAATCCTGCATGCCCATTACCCTGGGACTTTTTTTTCTTTGGCATCCTGAAACGCTGTCTTTGGTGTGATCTCCATTTTGAATCATTGCATGCCCTTTTCCCGGGGACTGTTTTGCTTTGGCATCCTGTAAAAGCCTGTCGTTTGCTTTGTGGTAATTCCAATTAAAAAACCCGGTTTCGATCCTTTCAGTCCCTGGAAGGGACATAAAACAACAAAAAAAACCCAAAGCCAATCCTACTACAATTACAAAAACAAGACAACAACAGCAAAAAACACTACTATGCTCACTACTACTACCACAATACCATACTATACTAACTTCTCTCCTCTCTCTCTCTCTCTCTTCTCCTCTCCTCTGATTATGTCACTACCATGAATTAGCAATGAGCACTAAAGGGTTTTACTTGAAAACCCTTGAATGCTTTGCCCAAACCCTGTTGGGGAATGTGGGAGAGATACACCAGGCTAATGTGTATCTGTTTGGGGGAGGTCCGAGCCAAAATGATGTGTTTTAAAACCCCACCTTATTTTCCAAAAATTCTAGGATTCCATTCCCTGAAAACACAGTACCCACCGACATCAAAAGGGGGGGGTTCTATCGAAAATGCCTGAGAAAGAAAGAATGTGAAAAACGAAAAACTTGAAGGAATTAGAATACAAAAAATCCACTAGGAAAGGCAGAAGATAAGACACAACACACACACACAACCCCCACAACACCACAACACACCACAAAACCCCAACCAACAAATTTTTATATATTAAATAATTTTTTATATATATATATGAATATTATGAAGGGTTTTAATTCTAATATGTATTTTTTCCCTTTTTGTTCATTTCAATTTTTTTTTTTCAAAAACTTTTTCCCCGTCATTCTGTAATGGAAAAAACTTATTAACCCGCACTTGTTTTCCCCACTACTTAATTGTTCAGATTATATTAAAAAAATAATATAATATATATATATATTAATATAAATATATAATATACATATAAGGCCTAGGAGCAGGCAAACAAAAGATGTGCCTTCGGAGGGATTGCGGATGGTTCCCTCAGGCGGTAGTGAAGGGTTTTCTCCTATTTTAATAATTCCCCCCCTTTTCTTTCCTTTAATTTTTTTTTTTTCTTTTTTAAAAGTTAAATCTTTCCAAGTCATTACTATATGACTGAAGGGAAATTTTTGCCTGCATTGTTTTCCCCACACTTAATTGTTCGCTTAATTGTTTTGGGAAAACATGGGGGGATTGATCTCTTAGGAGACCAAATAAAGGTTTTTGTAAACTTTG
>JAMYXO010007720.1:0-11758 GCA_033310375.1 Conus canariensis
TTTTTTTTTGGGTTATTTTTTTTTTTTTTTTTCCGAGTACAGGCAAGCATCTACCAAAGCGGGGAAAGTTTTTCCCCCCCAAAACCCCTTTTCCTTTCTCTTTCTAAATTAAATGGTGAGCCCCTGTTTGAGAAAATTAGTACTCAAAATGATTGTTAAAAATGTGTGGCCCAAAGGGTCTTTCCGTTGCCTTTTTTAAACTGGGGGCCGACAGGCTGTCGTTGTCAAAGGGTAAATTTTTTTTTTGGCATCGGGAAAACGTGGGTACCTAATCGTTCTTTTCTTTTCCCCGCCCAACAGATGCCCCAACGTGCTTCATGGGTCATAAAATAAATTGGGTTTTAAAAGTCTCTATATAGGCAAACCTGGGGGAGAAAATTGAAAAAAGGTTATCGGTAAAAGTCAGGATAACCCCTTTTTTTTTTTTTTTTTTTTTTTTTTTTTTTTGATATATTTTTTTTTTAATTTTTTTCCTAAATTTCCTCTCTTTTTCCATTCCACAGTTTCCTTTTTTTCCCTTTTCTTCATCTCCATTTTTTCCCTTTTCAACATGATTTTCCCTTTTTTTGGCTGTACTTTTTCCGGGATGAAAATTTAAAACACAAATTTTTTTGGTTGTTAAATCAATTTTTTAACATTTTTGGAAAATTTTTGGGTATTAAATAACCCCGTGAAAAGGGTTTTTAAAAAAGGGGTTTTATCTTTTTTTTTTTTTCGGGTTTTTAAAAGGATTTGAGTGGGGAGTTCAATGATGCCGGGAAAGGGGGTTTGTTTTCTTTTTTGGTTGGGGATAACACACATACCCCCAAACAAAAAAAAAAAAAATCACAAACAAAAACCTTTTATTTTTACAAACTACAAGAAACATTTTGGGCCCGTGTGTACTCCACCACATCCCCTCCCTCCCTACCCCCCACAAACCCCCATTTTCCCCTTTCTTCTTAATTTTTTAAAATAAAATTTAAAACAAAAAAAACAAAATTTAAATCAATTTTTTAATAATGAAGTAATGTTTTCTCCTGTGGAACCTGTGATAGCTGTTGTAAAATAACGCAAAAAACATTTTTAAAATGTTCACTGTAATAAATTCCTTCAAAATATAGATTTAAAAAAAGACGTAATTTTTCCCCAAACCCCTGAGTGTAAAACCCCAAAAACCAAATCCCGCCCAAATCAGTGTTTTTTAAATATTTTTTTAAAAAAACAAAAGAAAGTTAATTATATGTTCTTCACCCGCTCCCAAATTTATAAACCCCGCTAAAACCCAGCCGTGCCCCCCCCGCCGACCCAATCCAAACCTAAAACCCAAAACCTACCAGCTAAGTGCCGATCGGCCTACGGGTCCCAGCCGGGGAAACGGCCATGCCAGCCCAAAAAAGCAGGGGGGGCCACAGGCTAAAACCCAAAACTCAATGATATTTGAATACCTTAAAATTACCTACAAAACCCTTTAACATAATCCTCTCATGCACGTTTAAAATCCAGGTATTTTTATGATTTTAAATTATAAATTTTTCAAATAAAATTCAAAATTGACCCAATTAGTTTTTAAAATTTTTTTGCAGATTAAATTTGGGTACGGGCGAAAATTCCCTTTTGAAATTTTTAAAGATTATATCTTTCTTTAGAAAATTTTTAGAAAAAAACGGTTATTGAAGGCTTCCCCTTTTGTTTTTTTTAAAAAACCCAGCTAAAAAGGGTATTTTTTTGGGGCTATCATATTATAAGATGGGAATGTATTTTAATCAGTTGGGAAATTTAAAACCCATTTTGCCCCCAAAATTTATTGTTTTTTCCCCCAGTCAGAGACAGATTATTTCGCTTTTAAACCCAAAACTTTCCCGTTTTAAAACTTTTTGGGCAAGGTTTTTTCCAAAAATCATTATACGTGTTTTGGCACTCCAAAACATATGTTCAATGCGGGCCCCTTTTTTCCCTTCACAAAAATTTACATTAAATTTTTTTTCAAACCTTTCCCCCATTTCTTTCAGAGCAACATTAGTTCAATTATCAAAATGCACTATTCTCTTTGAAACCTTTTTAAAAAAGCTTAAAAAATCCCTTAATTTTTGATGAATTTTTCTAAAACATTTTTTTTTCCCAAGGTATCTGTCAAACCCACCCTTCTCCCTTTCCAATTTTTTTGCCCCAACATTTTTGGGTCCCCAGTTACCCTTTTTATTTAAAATTTCTGTAATAATTTTTAAAAACCTTTATCTACAAAAATTTTTTTTTAATGCTGTGTTTGACTTTTCCTTCAATGTTTTTTTCCTTTTTTTCTCATTCCCCCAAATTTCCTTGTTTCCCCCCTGATGAAATCTTTTTAAAAAAAAATGGAAAAAAATACATCCCCCAAAAAGGGATGGGAAAAATCTATTTAAAATGTTATATTTTTGTTCAAAATTCCTCAGGGAAATGGGTAATCTTCCCAATTTCCCTTGAAACAAATCAATATTTGAAATACTTTTTCAATTTTTCCAAATTTTTTTTGTGTTTTTTTAAAGTTTTATTTTCCTTTTTAAAAAAAATGTTTTTTGTAAAGGTTGGTTCGGGAAAAAGAAGTTCCCCTAAGAAATTTACGGGTTTTTAATTATTAAAAATAGAATTTGCTTAAAACAAACTTGAATACATTTTTCCTAGAAAACTTTCTTGAGTGGTGATCACAGTTTTTTTTTTGGGAGAGTATTTCTCAATGTTCTCAAAAATTTTGGGGTATGAAAAAGATAAACCCATGCCTCTCCATCGGTGGGGTTGTTTTTTCCATCGTTTTTACCATGTTAAATTTTTAAAAAAGCATGAGGAGAGCATTTATGTCAGGTAGATTAAAAAAAACCCACCGTCCTGTACATTTTAAATTTAACGGGTTTTGACTAATTCTGTCCTTTTTTTTTTAAATTTCCCTACAAACCCGTAACAAAGTCTTGTAATTCTTTAAAACCCAAAAGTTTTCAGGGGGATTTTTGGGAAACCCTCAAAAACCCTAGGGGAATTTATTTTGGGGCTGAATTTAAAAGATTAAACAGCAATTCCTTTCCCAAAGGGGTAATGATTCCCCCTTTTGGGCCAAAATTTTTAAAAAGTTTCCTTCACTTCTATCATTCAAAACTTTGTTAAAATTTTTTTTTTTTCCCCCGGGGTGTTTAAAGTCCCTGAGAAAAACCCAAATTTCCCAATATTTTGAATTCCCTTTTGGGTTCCCAAAATTTATCTTTAAAAAATTTTTCCCTAATCTTATTTCACCTAGCTTTTTTTCCCCTTTCCCAACCAAATTACTTGGGGGTTTTCCCCCTTTGTTTTTAAAAATTTAAACCTGATTTTCCCCCCAAAACCTATCGAGAAACTCGGGTAGATTTTTTTAAATGATTCTTATTTCCCTGGGGTTTTAACAGTTTGAGTGTCGTCGGGGGAAATTTTTTGATAATTTTTGTGTTTTTTTTTCTCCCCGAATTTTTGTATACCTTCAAAAAAATTTTCTTTTTTTTGATTTTATTTAAAGGGTAATATTTCTGCCATAATACGAAGATATAAGGGGGAAACTGGATTTTCCCCCTTTCCTACAACCCCCTTTTTTATTAAAAACCTTTGGGGATGTTTGGCCATTTTAAAAGATAACCCGTAGACTTAATGTTTTTTGTTGAATACTTCTATCCCTTACATATAACTTTACCTAAACCAAAAGCCTCCAGCACTTTTTTGCAAAAAAATCCCCCAAACTAACGATCAACGCCTTTTCGAAATCTAAATTTAATTTTGCATCCCTTGGGAAAATTAAAAAATGTTGAGAAGGGTAAAAATTTTCATAAAAATTTAAACCCAATGGGTTTCTACCTATGTATCTATTTTTTGGGAACAAATCCGGTCTGGTCTTCACTAAACAGTGATGGAAGGGCCTTTTTAAAATTTTTTAGCAAAAAAACAAGGGGGAGCCCCAATTTTTTTTTTAAGGTTTAAAAAAATGAAAAAGGTCCCCCAAAAATTTTTTTTTTTTTTCATATTTTTTTGGTTTTTCCTTTGTTGGGGATACCGATTTAAAAATACCTTCTTTTCCTGGGGGTTTGAAAAGTTTCCCCCTTCTCTAAACTTTCATTTTGAGCTCCCGGGGTTACAAAAAACGCCGATTTGTTTTTTAAAAAAAAATTTGGGAAAAAATCCCGCTCCCAAACCCCTCCCCATTTCCCGGGGTTTTTCCGGTTTTTCATAATTTTTAATGCCCAAACCCTGGTTCTTCTAATTGTTTAAATTTTACCTTGTAATGAATTTTAGGTTTTGTTTTTCCTTTTTAGTTTCGGTTTCCCTTTTTCACCCAAATCTTTTAAAATTGCATTTCACAGTTGGGGTCTTTTCCCGGGAAGATCCCATAAAAATGTTTTAAAAAATGTAACTTTTTATGTCTTCGGGTTTTTTCCAGTAATTAAACCCTTGGGCCATCCTGTATTTTCCCAATTTTTTTGCTAATAAAGGGTTAAAGCCCTTTTTTAAAATGCAGAAATTTTTACTAACCTTTTCCCCCCCTCTGAAAACCCCTCTTGGGTTTTTTATCTTAATAGTAAAAACCATTCTTAAAAAACCGTTTTTCTTTGTGATATCAGTTTTCTCAAATTTCCTCTCTTTTAATTGGCCTTTTAAATCCCTCCTCTGGTTTAAGGGGTTTTTTACTCTCAAATCTTTAATTTTTTTTTGGGAAAAAAGCTGTTTTTTTACCCTTGGGGGTTCTCTTTTTTTTTTAAAAGTTTGGGATACTGGGTGGGTTTAAACTCTTATTCTTCAAAATTTGTAAGAAGTCAAAAAAGACCCGAACAACACTGGTTTGTTTAGGGGGCTGAGGGTGTGCGACTGGTTTTTTATCCCTTTGGGTTATTTTTAGCATTAATATCAATTCCCCCCTCATCTTTATTTTGTTTTATTCCCTTGTTTTTTTTTTTCTATTTGATTTTTTTATCCGTCTACATATTCTTTTTCTTTAGTAGAGATGTAATTTAAAATTTTCCAAAAAATTTTGTGTTTAAACTCCTTTCCCCCTTGGGGAAACTTTTTGTGTAATCATGAATGGGTCAATTTAGGGCCCGGTAAAAGGGCAGCCCTCTTCAAAAATAACCAGATTAAATATTCTGACCGGGAAGGGGGGAAAAGTCTTGCCACTTTGTTGCAAGGGGGAGGTCTACGCCCCTGGGGAATTCCACCCCAAAACCCGGGGTTTTTTTTCTCTTTTCCAAAATATCGCAAAGGGAAAAACTTGGATCATACCCCCAAATGCTTTTTTTAAACTTTTGGGGGATTTATGTTTTTTATAAAATTGGGAACAAAAACAATTTTCCTTTTTTAGTACCAAAATTAAAAAACCCCCCCCCACAAAAACGTTGTTTTTTTTTGTACTTTTTAATCTTTTTTGTTTAGTTTTTCCCCATAGAATTTCGGGTCGTTTTTTTGTTTGGGCCATAAAAACTTTCTAGCAACAGTTTTTTTCCTTTTTGCCCTTTGGTTTTTAAAAGATATTGATAAAGGGTTTCCCTGCATATTGTTTTCCCAACCCCCCCCAATTATTTTGAATTCGAAAATTTTTGTTAAATTGTATTGCTACTCCTCGAGCATTAATCTTATGAGGAGAAAAAACAGGGCATAACCCCCCATTTTCCCCTTTTTTTGCACTTTTTCCGTATCTTTTTTCCCAAAAAGGTATCTTGGGAGGCAGTAAAAAAAGAGTAGTTTTTTTTTTTTTTTAAATAATGAAATATATTTTCCCCCTTCTTTTTCTGTAAGGTTTTTCCCCCAGAAACCCTTTACATTTAATGATTTAAATTGTTAACAAAAGTTTACCCCCTTTTTTAACCCTTTCTGAATCCCTGGTGTTTTCCCGGGAAAATCAAAAACATTAAATAAAAAAAAACCCAACCCCGTGGGAAAAAGAGGAATAAAAGCAAAAAAAACAGGAATCCAGTTCAATTCACAAGGGCCAAGCAAAAAGGGGATAAATTTACAACAAACATGGGATTTGGGAAAAATCAAACGAAAACAAGGGCTTGCTAAATTTCCCCAGGGGAATTAATTTCCGGCCAATTTTGGGTATGAGCTATACCTTTCAATCCCTTTTTTACCAGAAAAACAAACTTTTGCGAAATGCCCCATATTGCTAATGTATGTACCGGAAAACGGGCTGTAAACGTATAAAATAAGAAACAAAAACCCGGGGGAAAAATCTTAATAAAAAACCCAATTTATAACAACAAGAATTAAAAATGTTAAAAAAAACCGGGGAAAAAAAATTTTAAAAAAGGAAAAAGAAAAATGTTTTAAAAAAAAAAAAAAAGGGAAAAAACCCCCCCCAAAAGGGTTTTAAAAAAAAGGAAAAACCAAAATTTTTTAAAAAAAAAAAAAACAAAACCCAAAAAAGGAAAAACCCCCAAAACCCCAAAAAAAAAAAAAACCCCAAAAAAAAAAACCCAAAAAAACCCCCCCAAAAAGGGGGAAAAAAAAAAAAAAAAGAAAACCCCAAAAAAAAAAAAAAAAAACCCCCCCCAAAAAAAAACCCCCCCCCAAAAAAAAAAAAATTAAAAAAATTTTGGTTTCCAAAACCCCCCCCCCCCCCCACCCCCCCTTTTTTAACCCCCCCCCCCAAAACCCCCCCCAAAAAAAAAAAAACCCCCCCAAAAAAAAAAAAAAAAAAAACCCCCAAAAAAACCCTTTTAAAACCCCCCCCCCTTTTTTTTTTTAAAAAAAAAAAGAAAAATTTCCAAAAAAATCCGGGGCAAAAACCCCCCCCCCCCCCCCCCCACCCCCGGGGGGAAAAAAAAAACCCCCCCGGGGAAAAGGGGGCCCCAAAAAAACCCCCCCCCCCCCCAAACCGGCCAAAAATAAAAAAGGGGGCCAAAAAAACCCTTTTTTTTTTCCCCCTTTTGAAAAAATTTTTTAAAAAAAAAAAGGGGAGGGGGGGGGGGGCCCCCAAAAGAAAAAAGGGGGGGGAAAAAAAAAAAAAATTTTGGAAAAGAACCCCCCCCCCCAAAAAAAACCCCCCCCCCCCGGGGGGGGGGGGTTGGGGAAAAGGGGGGGGGGGTTTTCCAAACCCCCCCAAATTTTAAAAAAAAACCCCGGGGCCCCCCAAAAAAAAAAAAAATTATTCCAAAAAAAAAAAAAAAGGGGGGGGGGGGGGGGGAAAAAAAAAAAAAAAAAAAAAAAAAAAAAAAAAACCCCAAAAAAAACCCCCCCCAAAAAAAAACCCCCCCCCCCCCAAAAAAAAAGGGGGGAAAGGGGGGGGGGAAAAGGGGGGGAAAAAAAAAAAAAGGATTTAAAAATTTTTTTCCCCCTTTTTTTAAAAAAAAAAAAACCCCCCAAAATTGGGCCAAAAAACCCCCCCGGGGGTTTAAAAAGGAAACCCCTTTTCCAAAACCCCAAAACCCCCCCTTTTTTTAAATTTGGGGGGGGAAAAGGGGGGGGTTTTTCCCCCCCCCAAAATTTTTTTCCCCCTTTTACCCCCAATTCCCCCCCAAAAAAAAAAAAAAAAAAAAAAAAAAAAAAAAGGGCCGGGGAAAAAGGGGGGTTTTTTTTTAAAGGGGGGAAAAAAAAAAACCCCAAAAAAAAAAAGGAAAACCTTTTTAAAAAAACCCCCAAAAAACCCCCGGGGGTTTTTTAAAAAAAAACCCCCCCCCAAAACCCCAAAAAAAAAAAAAAAACAAAAAAAAAAAAAAAAAAAAAAAAAAAACCCCCCCCCCCCCCTTTTTTTCCCCCTTTTTTTCCCCTTTTTTTTTTTTTTTCCCCCCCCTTTTCCCCCAAAAAATTTTTTTTAAAAAACCCAAAAAAACCCTAAAAACAACCCCCAAAAAAAAAGGGGAAAAAAAGGGGCCAAAAAAAAAAGGGGGGGGAAAAGGGGCCCGGGGGGAAAGGGGAAATTTTTTTTTTAATAAGGGAAAAAAAACCCAAAGGGAAAAAAAAGGGGAAAAAAAAAAGGGGGGAAAAAAAAAAAAAAAACCCAAAAAAAAAAAGGGGGGGGGAAAAACAAAGGGGAAAAATTTTTAAAAATTAAAGGGAAAAAAAATTTTTTTAAAAAAAAAAAAAAAAAAAAAAACCAAAAAAAATTTTTAAAAAAAAAATTTTTAAAACCCCCGGGGGGGGGGGGAAAAACACGGGAATTTTTCCCCAACCCCCCAAAAAAAGGGGAAAAAAAAAAGGGAAAATTTTCCCCCCCAAAAAAAAAAAGGGGGGGAAAAAAACCCCAAAAAAAAAATTCCCAAAAAAAGGGGGGGGGGGGGGAAAAAAAAATTTTTCCCCCCCCCCCCCCCGGGGGGCCCAAAAGGGAAAAAACCCCCCCCCCCGGGGGCCCCCCCCCCCCTTTTAAAAAAAAAAGGGGGGAAAAAAAAAAACAAAAGGGGGAAAAAGGGGGGGGGCCCCCCCAAAAAACCCAAAAAAAAAAAACCAAAAAGGGGGAAAAAAAAAAAAAAAGGGGGGAAGGGGGGGGAAAAAAAAAAAAATTTTGGCCCAAGAAAAATTTTTTTTAAAAAAAAACCCCGGGAAAAAATTTTAAAACCCGAACCCAAAAAACCCAAAAAAAAAAAATTTTAAAAAAAAAAAAAAAAACCCCCCAAAAAAAAAAAAAAAAAAGGGGGGAAAACCCCCCAAAAAAAATTTTTTTTTAAAAAAAAGGGGGGGAAAAAAAGGGGAAAAGGGGGAAAAAAAAAGGGAAAAAAAAAAAAAAGGGAAAAACCCCCCCCCCCCAAAAAGGTTAATTTTTTAAAAAAAAAAAACAAACCCCAAAAAAAAAAAAAGGGAAAAAAAACGGGGAAAAAAAAAACCCCGGGTTCCCCCCCAAAAAAAAAACCCCCCCCCCCGGGGGGGAAAAAAAAAACCCCCCCCCCCCCGGCCCCCAAAAAAAAAAAAATTTTTTTTTAAAAAAAATTTTTTAAAAAAAAAGGGGAAAAAAAAAACCCCGGGGGGGGGGGGGGGAAAAAAAAACCCAAAAACCCCCCCCCCCTTAAAAAAAAAACCTTTAAAAAAACCCCCCTTTAAAAAATTTTTTTCCCCCTTTTTAAAAAAAACCAAAATTTTTTTTTTTTTTTTTTTTAAAAAATTTAAAAAAAAACCCCCAAAAAAAAAGAAAATTTTTTTCCCCCAAAAATGGGTTGGTAAATTTAACCCCCCCTTTTTTTTTTTTTTTTTTGGGGAAAAATTAATCAAAAACCCCAAAAAAAGGCAATTTTGGGTCCGGGGCCCCCCCCCAAAACCCCCCAAAAAAAAAAAAACCCCCCCAAAAAAAAAAACCCCCCCCCCCTTTTTACCCCCCCCCCCAAAACCCCCCGGGCCCCCCCCCCCCCCCAAAAAAAAAAAGGGGGGCCCCCCCCCAAAACCCCCCCCAAAAAAGGGCCCCCCAAAAAAAATTTTTTTTTCCCCCCGCAACCCCGGGGAAATTTTTCCAAAAAAAAAAAACCCCCCCTTCCCCTTTTTTAAAAAAAAAAAAAAAAAATTTTTTTTTTTTCCCTTTTTAAATTTTCCCCCCAAATTTTTTTCCCCTTTTTTTTTGGGGGAAAAAAAAAATTTTTTAAAACCCCCCCCCCCCCCTTGGGCCCCCCCCCCAAAAATTTTGGGGAAAAAAAAGGAAAAAAAATTTAATTTAAGGAAAGGGGGGGGGGGGAAAAAACACCCCACCCCCCCCAAAAAACACAAAAAAAAAGGGGGGAAAAGGGGGGGGGGAAGGGAAACCCCGCAACAAAACAAATTTTAAAAAAAAAAAAAAAACCCCCCCCCCCCCCACAAAAAAATTTTTTTAAAAAAAAAAAAAAAAAAAAACCCCCCCCCCTTTTTCCCCCCCCCCCCCCGGCCCCCCCCCCCCCCAAAAAAAAAAAAAAAAAAGGGGGGAGGGGGGGGAAAAAAAAAAAAAAAAAAAAAAAAAAAAACCCCCCCCAAAAAAAGAAAAAAAAAAAAGGGGAAAAAAAAAAAAAAACACACCCCAAAAAAAAAAAAAAACCCCCCCCCCCAAACCCCCCCTTTTTTTGGGGGAAAAAAAAAAAAGGGGGGGAAAAAGGGGGGGAAAAAAAAAAAAAAAAAAAAAAAACCCCCACGGCCCCAAAAAAAAAATTTTTTTTTGGGGGGGGAAAAAGGAAATTTTTTTCCCCCCCCCCCCTTTTAAAAGGGGAAAAAAAACCTTTTGGGGGGG
This sequence comes from Conus canariensis, assembly GCA_033310375.1. Classification (NCBI taxonomy): domain Eukaryota; kingdom Metazoa; phylum Mollusca; class Gastropoda; order Neogastropoda; family Conidae; genus Conus; species Conus canariensis. Next base: position 10,139 of record JAMYXO010007720.1, read on the forward strand.
TTTTAAAAGGGGGGAAAAACCCCCCCCCAAATTTTAAAATTTTTCCCCCCCTTCCCCAAAACCCCCGGGGGGGGTTTTGGGGGTTTTTTGGGGGGGGGATTTTTGGGGGGGTTTTCCCCCCCTGCCCCCGCCCCCCCCCCCCCCTCCTCAGCACAGAGAGAGAGAGAGAGGAGAGAGAGAGAAGAGAGAGAGAGAGAAACAAAACCCAACACACACCCCCTCTCTCCCTTATGTACAAAGAAAGAGAGAGAGAGGAGAGAGAGAGAAAAGAGAGAGAGACACACACACACACACACACACACACCACACACCACACACAGAGAGAGAGAAAAAAACCACACACACACTCTCCCCTTTTAATGACACACAGAGAGAGAGAGAGAGAGAGAGGAGAGAGAGAGGAGAGAGAGACACACCACACACACAACCCCCACACACACCACACACCCCACACACAACACACACAAAACACATCGCGAGCACGTGTAAAAATTTTTTGGGAACACGAAATCGGCCTACTTGAAGATATCCTTTTTTTTTTTTTTCGCCCACTGCCTGTTGAACGTCTTTTGTACTGTCACTTTTTGGACGGAGGGGGAAGAAAGGATGAGAGTTGAAAACCCCACACCGGGTCACTCAAAATTGCACTGATGGATTCCTCCCAGTCTCAAAGCAGCTGCTTCGGACATAGCGTGGGGAGAAGTCTCTGGCACGGATCCGCAGTTTGACGGGCTTCTCGCAGCAGATGATCAGGCGACGCTTGTCCCCGTGGCCATTTTTTTGCCATCACCTCGGGCGTTCTGGCACACGCCCAGAGCACGGCCTGGAGGGGATGACCCCTCAACCCGATCCATCGGATACCTGTCCCTGCGGCGTTTGTCACCCGTCTGCGTAGCCCCGGTCGGGGGCTGGGGGACCTGCAGCCGGGACTGGAGGGTGTGGACTCTCCTTCTGCGGCCCTGCCCCCGGTTGTCCTCCCGTGCTGCGGGTCCAATCGCCCCCCACCGTTGTTCGTTGGGAAGAAACGGGCTTCGGTCAGCTTTTTCTGTTGGTCCGAGGACACTCTATCAAACTTGCTCGTGTCAGACGTTCGAAAAACTAACATTGTTTACGTTGTAAAATCTTCAAGTCTGTCTTCCTTCACATTTGAACAGACTTTCCCTTAACATAGCCCCAAGAAAAAAAAACCTGGACAAATCCCAATCTTATCTCAGCGTGTCGATCGTGACTCCAAAAAAAAGTGCCGGAAATCATATTCTTTTGAGTGCCTTCATGGGCAGAGACAGAATTGTCAAGTCAAAACCCACAGCTTGTGCGAATTGCCATAAACCTTTCAGGCGCAACTACAAAAAATGGAGTACTAAATTTCAAATTTCGTCATTTCAAACAAAAATCGAGTACTTTAAAACAGTTTTTGCGAAAACAACTAATTTGCTTTGAGCATGAACCTACTTCATCCTCTGAATCCCTTTAAAAAACCTTTCAAAAAGTCCACCTTTCAGTTTATTCTTAATTATGTAATACTAATGATGACCGAACCACCATAATTTTTTTCCTGCCATATCAATCGTCCACGGGTTGGGGTGCGATTAGTCACTCTGCATATGTAAATTTCATGAC
>JAMYXO010007721.1:0-11757 GCA_033310375.1 Conus canariensis
TCCCCTTTTTCCCTTCCCTTTACCTTTAAATTGGGGCCCCGCTTCCCTTTTCCCTTACCCTTTTACCCTTTTCGTCCCCCCTTTCCCCTTCCTTTACCCTTACCCCAAAAGGGTTCCCCGTTCCCTTCCATTACCTTACACCTTTCTTTCCCCCGCTTCCCTTCCCTACCTTCACACACGTCCCCCGACCCTTCCATTACCCCTCACACCCCTTGGGCCCCTTTCCCCTTTTCCTGCCCCCACACATTTCTTCCCCCCTTCCCCTTCCATCACCCTTTACACAATGCTTTCCCCGCTTCCCTTCCATGACCTTCCCAAACTGTCCCCCGCTTCCCTTCCCTAAAACCTTTTACACATTGGCCCTCCCCCGCTTCCCCTTCCCTTCCTTCCCCCCTTTGGTCCCCCGCTTCCCCCCCATTACCCTTTCCAAAAGTGCGCCCCCCTTCCCCATTACCTTACACCCTTTCGTCCCGCCCCTTCCCCACCCTTTACACAATGGTCCCCTGCATCCCTTCCCCTTAAAATTTCCCCAAAAGTGCGTCCCTTCTTCCCCTTCCCAAAGACCTTACAACAATGCTTCCCCCGGTTCCCTTTTCCCCAAAAAAACACATTGGTTTCCCCCCTCCCCCTTTCCATTTTTCCCCTTTCCCCATTTTCCCCCAACCCCCCCCCCCCCCCTCGGCGCAAAAGGGCTGGGGGACGCAGGGGACCAATGTTTGAAAGGTGAAAAGGAAATGGGGGGAAGGGGGAAAAGGGGAGGGAAGGGAAGTTGTGGTGAAGGTATGGGGAAAGGGGAAACAGGGGCCAGGGGTCGGGGGGGAAGGTAAATTAAAGGAAGGGAACGGGGACGCAATGTTTTGAAGGGGGAAAAGGAAGGGAAAAACAGGGGACCGGTTGAATCTTAGGCAATGTGTGAAGGTAAAGGAAAAGGAAACGGGGTGCAGTGGGAAGGCATGGGAAGTTGGGAAAGGGGGGCCCCTTTAAATGGAAGGGAAAAAAAGGGGAGCAATGTGTTGGGGAAAGGCCCTGGAAGGGAAGCTGGGGACCAGTGTTGGGGAATTTTGGGAAGGGGAAGGGGGGCCCAAAAAGGGAAAGGAACAGGGAAGGGGGGGGGACGCAGTGTTTTGGAAAAGGCATGGAAGGGAAGCGGGGGACGCAGTGTGTGGGGGTGGGTTTGGAAAGGGGAAACGGGGGAAAGCCCCCGTGGGAAAGGGATGGAAAGGGGGGGGGAGGGGGGGGCAATTTTTGTTTAAGGTGAATTGGGGAAGGGGGGAAAACGGGGGCCCCGGGGGTTTAAGGTGCAAGGTGAAGGAATGGAAGGGAAGCAGGGACGCAAAAGGGGTGGGAAAGGGGCATGGGAAAAGGGAAACAGGGGAAAGCATGTGTGAAGGGGATTTTTGGGGGAAAGGGGGCAGGGGAGCCAAATGGGGGTTAAGGGAAAGGAAAAGGGAAGGGGGGACGCCCAAAGGTGAAGGGGGAAAAAGGGAAGGGGAAAAGGGAAAGCGGGGAATTTGGGGAATAGTTTGGGGAAGTTAAAAGGAAAAGGGGAAACCGGGGGGCCCCCACCTTTGTGAAGGTAGGAAAAGGGAAAACAGGGGGGGCGCAAAGGGGTGAAGGCCCTTTGGAAAGGGAAAAGCGGGGGGCTTGGGGTGAAAGGGTTTTTGGAAGGGGGAAACAGGGGGGGGGGCCCAAGTGTGAAGGTAAAGGAAGGGAAGGGAGGGGACGCATGGTAAGGGGAAAAAGGAAAGGGAAAACAGGGGGGCGCAAGGGGAAAGGAGTGGGAAAAGGGGTTTTTGGAATAAGGGAAACCGGGTACCAGTGGGGTTGAAGTTTAGGAAGGGAAAACAGGGGGAGCAATGGTGAAGGGTTTAAGGGAGGCAGGGGAAAAGTGGGGCAAGGAAGAGTGGAAGGGTTTAAGGAAGGGAAAGAGGGGGGGAAGGAAGGAAAGGGCAGGGGGTTTTTGTGAAAATTGGGAAGGGGTGGGGCGAAGGGAAAAATAAAAGGGGGAACCGGGGAAAGTGTGGAAAGGGGAAAGGAAGGGGAAAAGGGGGGCGGCCGTTGTGTGGGAAAGGGAAAGGGACCGGGGAGGAAAGGGGGGCCCGCAATGTTTTTAAAGGTCATGGGAAAGGGGGGCCAAGGGGGGCGCCGGGGGTTGAAGGGGAAAAAGGGGAAGGTTTAAGGTAAAGGGAAGCCGGGGCGATTTGGGGAAGGGGCAGGAAGGGAACAAAATGTGGGAAAGGGATGGGGTGAACAGGGGAGAAGGGGGTGAAGGGAAGGGAAAAGGGGGGCGGGGAAAGCCAATTTTGGGGAAGGTTTATGGGGGAAAGGGACAGTGGGGAAGGGGACCGCAGTGTTTGGGTTGGGAAGGGTTCATGGACGTGGAAAGGAAGGGGGGGGACGCAATGTGTGAAGGGTAAAGGAAGGGAAAACAAGGGGGCGCCCGTTGTGGGAAGGGGAAAGGAAGGGAAGGGAAGGGGGGCGCATGTGTGAAGGGGATGGGGCAAGGGAAAGGAAAACAAAAGGGGACGCAATGGGGTGAAGGTAAAGGAAAAAGGAAACAGGGGGACAAAATTTGAAGGTCAAGGAAGGGAACAGGGGGGCGCAATGGTTTTTGAAGGTCAGGAAGGGAAAACGGGGACGCACTGTGGGAAAGGGGGATGGGGAAAGGGGAGCAGGGGAGAAAGTGGAAGGGGAAAGGGAAAGGGAAACAGGGGGGCCCCAGTTTGTGGGTTAGGAAGGGGGCCCTGGGAAAAAAGGCAGGGGGAAGCAACCCCAATTGTGAAGGTAATGGAATTTTGGGGAAAAAGGGGAAACCACTGGTTTGGGAAGGGCGGGGGGGGACTTGTTGAAGGTCATGGGAAAGGGGAAACGGGGACGCAATTTGTGAAGTCATGGAAAGGGGGGAAAAGGGGGGGCCAATGTGTGAAGGTAAAGGAAGGGAAGCAGGGGGGCAGTGTGTGAAAGGGCATGGAAGGGGGAAAAGGGGGGACGCAAGTGTGAAGGTCAAAGGGAAGGGGAAGGGGGGGGGGGACGCAATGTGTGGGAAGGGAATGGGGAAAGGGGAAACAGGGGGAGGGTTTTGTGAAGGGAATGGAAGGGAAGCAGGGGACGCAGGGGGTGTGAAAGGAAAAGGAAGGGGAAAAGGGGGGACGCGTGTGTGGAAGGTCAAGGGGGAAGGGGGAACCAGGGGAACGCACTGTGTGGGAAATTTTATGGGGAAAGGGAAGGGAAAGGGGGGAAAAGCAAAGTGTGAAGGCCCTTTTAAAAGGGAAAAAACAGGGGGAAAAGCACTTGTGGAAGGCCTGGGAAGGGGGAAAAGGGGGCCCCATTTGGGAATGGGGATGGAAGGGGGAAATTTTGGGGACCCCCCCTGGGTGAAGGTCATGGAAGGGGAAGCAGGGGCGCAATATGGGGAAAAGGGCAGGAAGGGAAAACAGGGGGGGCGCAGTTTTTTTGTGAAAAGGGGGAAAGGGGAAGGGGAAACAAAAAGGGGGGCACTGTGGTGAAGGGGATGGAAGGGGGAAAACAAAAGGGGCGCCTTGTGTGAAGGTGAATGGAAAAGGGGAACATGGGCCCCAGTGGTTTTTGAAGGTTTATGGAAGGGAAAAAAAGGGGGGCGCACCTTTTTGTGAAAAGGTGGGAAGGGAAAAAGGGGAAGCCGGGGGGCGCATGTGGGGCCCCGCTAAATTTTAAGGGGGAAACAGGGGAAAAGCACTAATTTCAGGTTTATGAGAGGGAAGCAGGGGGGGGGGACCACTGGGGGGTGCCTTCTGGAACCCCGATCAACATGCTAGCTGGAAAACACACAGTGTGTGCCCGAATTTTTTGGAGGTGTTTTCGGAACCCCCCATGATTGGGGGGTTTCCCGTTCCCCCATTTTTGGGTGTGTGTGTTTTTTGTGTGTTTTTGTGTGTGTGTTGTGTGTGGTTTTGTGTGTTTTTGTTGGTTTATATGGTGTGTGGGGGTTTTTGGGGTTTTGGGGGGGTATGCGTTTCGTGCGTGCGTGCGGCGCGCTTTGGAGTTTTGTTTTTGTGTTGGGGGTGTTTACGTTTTTGGCCCTGGCGGGGGGTGTGTGTTTTTGTTTTGTGTTTTTTGTGTTTTTAAGTTTGTATTTTTGTGGGGTGTTGGTTTTGTTGTTTTGGGGGTTGTTTTTTGTTTTGGGTTGTTTGGGGGTGGGGGGGGTTTTTTTTGGGGGAATTTTGGTTTTTTTGGGGGTATGTTGTGTGGGTGGGTGCCCCCAAGGGGGGGGGGGGATGAAATTTTGGGGGTGTTTTGGGTTTTTTAAATTTGGTTTGTGTGGGGTTTTTTTGGGGGGCGGGGCCGCGCGGCCCCCGCGGCCGCGTTTTGGGGGTGGGGTATGTTTCTGTGTTTTTATTGTGGGGGTGGGGTTTTTGGGGTGTGTTGTGTGTGTGTTGCGGGGGTTTAAAGTGGCGGGGGGGTGTTGTTTTGTTTTTGTGTGTTGTGTGTTTTTGTTGGGGTGTGTGTTTTTGTTTTTGGGGTGGTGTTGGGGGTTTTGTGGTGACTGAGTGGTTTTTGGTGTTTGTGCTCCTTTTTACGGGGAGTAAAAAGCGATTTTCAAAACTCTTTAAAGCCCCCGTTTTATTAATCAAAAAAATAGAGGGGAAAAAAAAAAAGGGTTTCCCCCTTTTCCACCCTTATTTTAAAGTCAGACCAGGAAAATCAAGAACTCTCGATTGGGAAGGCTAAAAGACCTTGAAAAGTTGTCTTTCCCTGTTTTTGTTCCCCGCGCCCCCAAAAGGGCCTTGGGGACCCAAAAAAAAAAACAAAAAATAAAAAAAAAAAAATTGGGGAGAATAAAATTTTTCTTTTGAATGCCCGAGGAAATATCGTCATTTTTCCCCCGATTCCTTGGGTGTTCAGGGAAAAATTTGTGAGGGGCAATGCCCCCCCAAAGGGGGTTTTAGTGTATTTGGGAAACCCTTAAAACCCCCCCCCCCACCCCCCCCTCACTTTTTTCTCCTCGCCTTTTGGGCCCTTACGGTCTCGTTCTCATACACTTTGACCAAAAAAAAAGGGGAAAAAAAAATGGAAAATTTAAAGATCAAATAACCCGGAACAAGACAAACTTTTGGGTTTGTTTGTTTGTTTGTTTTGAAAATTTTTTTCCCCCCGGGTTTTTAAAGGTTTAAAAAAGAAAAAAAAGTTATTAAAGTTTTAAAAAGGAAAAAAAAAAATAAAGGAAAAAAAAAATGTTGTTTTTTTCCAGGGCACCGGGAAAAGGGATTTAAAGCATTTTTTTAAACCAAAAGAAAAGAAAGTAGGGGTTTGGGAGAGGAGGGGAAAAGAGAGGAAAAGAGGGGAGAGGAAAGGAGAGAGGGGAGAGGGCGAAGGGGAAAGACTGAAGGGGGGAGAAAACCCGAGAGAGAGGGGCAGAGAGGGGTGGGGAGGAAAGGACCCGAGGGGAGGGGAAGGGGGAGAGAGAGAGGGGGGAGAGGGGGGGAGGGGGAGAAAGAGAGGGGAGACCCCTTTACACTTTTTTACAATTTGATTTTATTTTGCATTTTTAAGGGGGTTCCTTTTTTACAAGGAGGGGAAGGTTAAAAAACAAAAACAAATTTTCCCCCTTCCTTTCCGCAAACATTATAGTACCTTCCCTTCCCCTTTTTTATCAAAAACCAAAGTTAACAAAAACCCAAAAAATTTTTGTAACATTTTGTTATGTCCCCCAAAATCCCAAAAAGGAGTTTAAAGCAGTAAGGTTTCCCAAAAAACCAAAAAAAAAAAAACCCCAAAACCCAAAAAAACCCCCCAAACCAAACCACCAAACCCCCAACAAAATTACAATTTTTTTTACAAAAACCTTCCCCCAAAAAATTTTTCTTAAAAAAAAAACCCCTTTTCTTTAAAAAATTTTAAAATTTTTTTAAAAACCCAAAAAAACCTAACCCCCCCAAATTTTTCCAAAAAATTTTAAATTAAATTTCAAACCCATTTTTCCCCCCCACATTTTGTCTTTTCGTATAATAACTGGAAAAAAAGAAAAAGTTTTTTCCGACTTCTTTAAGAGTTTTCCCGTGGAAGAAGGGGGGGGGGGGGGAGAGAGAGAGAGAGAAGAGGGAGGGGAATGAAAGAGGAAGGGGGAAAAAGAAGGGGGAAAAAAAAAAAAGGGAAAAATTTAAAAAATGTCTCAAATGTATTCCCATACAACTGTTCCCCCTAATTTTTATGACTCCCCCCCCCCCCCTTTTTCCTCGGGAAATGCCAATACCCCCGGGGAAAATACGGTTTTGTTTTTTCCCAAACCCCCCGGTATAAGTTGGTTTATGTGACCCCCCAGGGCATACCCCCGTTTAGTGTTGTATATTTTTCCCCACGCCCCCCTCCCCCCCCAAAGGGAGATTTTTTCCATTTTTTTTCCTACCCCCCAAAGGGAGATGTTTCCAAAGTTTTATCCTAACCCCCCAAAAATGTGTTACCAAATTGTTCCCTACCCCAAAGGGAGAGTTTTCCCAAAGTTGTTCCCACCCCCCAAGGGGTAGATGGGTTTCCATGTTGTTCCTACCCCCCAAGGTAGATTTTTTGCCCTGTTTTTTTTCCCCCCCCAAGGTAAAAGGGGTTTTCCATGTTGGGTTCCCACCCCCCCAAGGGAGATTTGCCAAGGTTGTTCCCAACCCCCCAAAGGGAGATTTTTGCCAAGTTTTTCCTACGGGCGGGCCGACCGATAGAAAGGGGGGGACTCACAGGGCAGAAGTTCCCGACAGACATTTTAGAAAAGATTGGAAAAGGGAAAAGCCCCGCCGAAACAGACAGACTGAACGGGAAGGGGAAAACCAAAAGAATCAAAAAAAGAGGGGGGGAAAAACAGAGAGATACAGATGGTTTTTAGGAAATCCAAAATACAGAGAAAAAAAAAAGAGGGAGGGGAAGAGAGAGAGAGGAGAGAGAAGGGCAGAGAGTACAGAAAAGACAGAAAAGAACCCGATGAGAGAGAAGGAGATAGAGAAGGGGAAAAGAGAAAAGGGGGAAGTTTATGGGTTTTTAGAGCGATGATGGAAGAAACTTTTAGGCTTTTTAAATTTGGGGGTAAACGGAAAAAAGAACATTTTGTCGCTTTACTTCGTGGGGCCGCCCATGGTCAATGTGCTGGTTTCAGGTTCTTTCCTTTCATTGGGGGGGAGGGGGTATGGAAAGGGGGGTAGGGGGGGAGGGGGGTTTGGGGGGTTTGGGGGGGGAATGGGGGAAAGGGGAAAGGGGGGGTGGTGGGTACATAATGTGTCGTGGAAAGGACCCCGTCCCTTTTTGAAATGGGTTTTTTACGTTATAGGGATCCCGGGGGGCGGGTTTTTAAACCCCAATTTTTCAGGGCCCCCGGGGTAGGGAAGGGGTTTTTTGTGGGGGTTGGGTGGGGGGGGGGTGTGTGGGGGGGGGGTTTTTGTGTTGGGGGGGTGGGGGGGGGTGGGGGTGTTTGGGGGGGAGTTGGGGGGTTTTGGGGTGGGGGTGTGGTTTTGGGGGTGTGTGTGTTGGGGGTGTGTGGGGGGTTAAGAGGGAGTGAGGGAGGGAGACCCGACGCGCAATGGCAGAAAAGGGAATTTGTGGGGGTGGTTTGGAAAAGTTGGGAGAGAGGGGAGACAGAGAGAAGAAGGAGGAAGAAAAGAGAGAAGTGTTTTTGGGGGGTCTGGGGGTTTTTCCCTTTTCCTCCCTCTTCTTCTTTTTCTCTCTTCTTCTCTCTGTTCCCGGGGGCTGTCCCTCCTCCTTTTCCTTTCCCCCTTCCCCCTCACGCTCTCTCTCCCCTCTCTCTCTCCCTTCCCCTCTTTTTTTTCTCTCCTTTTATTTTGTTTTGGTGTGTGTTTGTGTGTGGGGTTTTTTTTTTTGTGTGTGGTGTTTTGTGTGGTTTGGTGTGGGGGTGTGTTTAAATGTTTTTGTGTGTTAGTTTTGGGTGTGGGGGTGTGTTTTCGTGTGTTTTGTGTTTTTAAAATATAAGTGCTCTCTCCTCTCCCCTCTCTTTTTCTCTCCTCCTCCTCTCTCTTTTCTCTCTTCTCTCTCTCTTCTGTATTAAAAACGGTTTTTTACCTTTGGGGGCAAAAGCAAAGGTTTAAAGGGTTTTTAACATACCAGGTTTTTATTTTTTAGGGATTGTGAAGAACAGGGGGTTTCTGCGGGCCAAAAAAATCCCAAAAAAGCCAAAAATGCAGTCCCCCGTCAAAAGCGGGGGGGGGAAACCCTCGCCCCCCATGCTGACCCACAGGGAAAAAGGTTTTTTTTTGGGTGATCACGTTTTTGGTTACCAAGGGCGTGTGGGGGTTTTTAAATTTATCCCCAAAAATACACAAAAACACCCACACACACACACACTCACACAACACACAAAACACACACAACAACACACATTAAAACCCCCACACCACACAATAAAAGACACAGACACACCCGAGACCCCAAGGACCCCCCCCCCACACCCACACACAAAAAACCAACCACACACACACACACTTTGGGGCTTTTATACGCACACAAGAAAAGGAAACATGCCCCCCCCCCATGTACACAATACATATATAATTTTAAACCCGATATATACACACACACACAAACACAACACAACTCACACACACCACAGCCGCACGCCCCAAATCAGCCCACAACCACACACACAAAAACCCCAACAAAACACAACACAAAAACCCCACAAATCGTTAGGTTTTTTGCCGCGCCCCGTACCACCCCAAACACCACACACAAAACACACACAAACAACCACACACCCCACCCACACACACACACACACCAAAGCCAATGAAATTTTGGCCCCTTTAAAATTTTGGCAGTAATTAAATTTCACTGTTCGGGGTTATTGGGCCTTTTTTCTTGTTCCTTTTTTTCTCATTTCCTCTCCCCCCCTAATCCCCCCCCCCCCCCCCCCCCCCCCCCCCCCCATCAACAGTTCTTGTTTTTTCCTCCGTTTTCTTCTTGTTATTTTACCCATATCACTATCCCAAAATTTATCCCTAAAAGAAAACAGCATTCAAAACCCCCCCGGGGAAGGGGGAGTTATGGCCGCCCAAAATTGCGGGGGGTGAAGATGGGTTACAAAAAACAAAAAAAATCCATCCCCCCATGGGGGGGGGGGGGGGGGGGGGAAAGGAGGCGCATTTTTGGGGGGCGTTGGGAAAGGCCCAAAGATAATTCAAAACTTAAAATTATACTATACATTTAAATTTCATGGCTAACTGTAATTGCCCCAAAGGCAAAAGAATTTTAAAAACCGGGCCCCGATGCATTTAAACGGCCCCTAACACGAAGAAAAAGCAAAAGGACACAAAAGATAGCTATTAAATTAGATCATGGTTACTTTTAAATGGGAGGTTCCCCAAGGGGTATTGGGAAAAAAATAAAATATGGGCTGCACTAAAAATGTTTTATTTTTTTTCTCCCTTTTACCAAATCCCAATTTATCCCCCGAACCCCAAATAGCCACAAATTTTAACATGCCCTTTGTCCCGGGCCCCCAGGAGGCTTCCTCAAAAAACCCAAAATTTCAAAAAACAACATATTAGCAGTTAATTTTATTTCCAAATAATCAGTTATTTTGGGGGTTTTTGATTTCTTGTTTTTAAAAAAAATTTTGGGCAGGAATTTTGACCCTGGCAAAACACATCCTTGAATTTGTAAAAAAAAGTAAGTTTTAAAGGGAATTTTTAAATGTATATAATTTTTGGGAAAAGGGAAATTTTATCTCCCCGCAATAGTTTTATACTTGGGGGACAAACAAAGGTTAAAGTGAAGTTCGTTTAAAGGGTTCTTTGGGGAAAAAAAGGGGCCCATGTCTTGCTTTTTTTGGCTTCTCGAATATCTGAACCTGTGAGGTTTAAAATTTTGGGGAAAAACCAAGCCGAAGTTTGGTTTGGTGTTTTCTAAATGGTGATTTTTTTTTAATCTCCACTGATAACCCCGGAAACTTTTTTGTTTTACCCAAATGTGGAAAAAAAAGTTGTATCTTTCTTTGGATTGTAACAAACCCTCTAGATCTTTTAAAAAGCAAATCAAAAAGCCTTTTTCTTAAAAAAAGGGTATAAATGATTTTTTCATTTTTTTACCCTTTATTCTCCCACCGAAACCCCAAAACCCTTTCCTAAACCCAAAAGTAATGCAAACCTTGCTTACCCAATTTGTTTACCTTGACAGGGCAAATTTTGTACAGCATTTTGTATGGGTTTCCTTGGAAACGAAATTTCCCCCATTTTTTTAGTCTTAACCCCGTACTTAAAAAGTTTTAGGGAAAAGTTTTTTAGTAAAGCGGGTATTGTTAGTTCATTAAAAATGCAAGTGGATTTGGGTTTTTATGTGTTTCAATAAAAGTTTTATGGCAAAAAATTTACCTTCAGTAGGGGTGTGATCTGGGAGTCAACCCCCCAAACTTTTCCCCACCAAAATGTCAGAATAGGTTGTACTTGGTGTCAAATATCTTTTAAAAAAAATCCCAGGAGAATTGTGCCTATAGACCCGAGGAATCTAAAGATACCCAAAAAACCCTTTTTTTGTTTTAATGCCAAAACTTCTAATTTATAAGAAAAAGTCAACCCCCGTGGGGAAAAATATTTCCCCAAAAAATTTATTGATTTTCCACTTCCATTTTTTTTCATTTTCCCAAAGAAACCCTTTTTTTTCTTGCAAAAAAGTTAACCCCCCCCTTTTCCCAAATACTTTTAAATTTTTGATTTTTTAAAATTTTTAAAAGTAAGACCTAGTCTGTCTGCTTTTTTAAATTTTAAAAAAGTTTTAGTTTTGGGGGGGCCCCATAACGGGAGAAAAGGGCAACATCAAAAGCAAAAAAAGCAAAACCCCGCCCGCACAAATCAGGGGACAATCTTAACCCCCCGTTACCCCCTTTTGTTATATCATTTTCAAGTCATTTATAAAAAAAAAAAACCCCAAAAAAAATTTGGGGTAAATTTATCCCCTTTTTTCCCAAACCTCTAGGGGGCATTTAATGTTTTCTGTAAGCCCCCGTTTTTTTTGATCCTGCTTTAATATTTTTATACAAATTTTTAATGTTTGAACATTTTTACCTTTGATACCATTTTTGGGATTTTTAAACCCCAAAAATGGTTTTGTTATGAATCAAAGGCCTTTTTCCCAAAATTTAATGAAAGCGCAAAATTTTAAATTTTTTTTTGGTTTGTTTTTAAAATTGCTTCTGAACTAGTGCAAGTAGATTTAAAAAGGTGATCGACGTTCCCGTAATTCTTTCTAAACCCCGCCTGCGTTTCACTTTAACAAAAATTTTGTCCTCTGCCCAATTTTTCAATCTCTTATTAAATAGAATGTTTTACCTTTTCTGCTGAAATTTAAAAGGAGATAACCCCGTAGTGGGTGGGGAATTTAAAGTTCCCTTTTTTTTGTAATGGGGTGAAAAATTTTATTCTGACCCAAATTTTGGGGAATATACCCGGTCCAGAAGTTTGCTGAAAGGGGACACGTGTGGCTTGTCCTTTTTCTAGGAGTGGGTTTTGGCCCCTCTGGTGGGTTTGGGTGTTCGTCAGCAAAGGGTGGGGTGGTTTCTGTCCCCAAAACTGTTGGGGGGGGTTGAAAGGGAGAGACTCATCATGCGTTTTTGGGGTTGGTACCCGCCTAATCCCCGTGCTTCCCCCTATTTTTTGTAAAATTTTTTGGGGAGGTGCTGTTTGACTTTGGATGACTAAGTTTTCCCCTAACGGTCCCGAATCCTGGGTCTGATTATTTGTTTGGTGGGCCTTTTCCAATTTTTTTGGTGTAGTGCTTTATTGCCCCCTTAATTTT
>JAMYXO010007722.1:2500-5000 GCA_033310375.1 Conus canariensis
CGCCTCCTTGATGAAACTGAAACTGAAACTGAAACCAGCCATACAAATAAATTTTCTGTTGTTTTTTGTTTTCTTTCTTTCTTTCTTTCTTTTCTTCTTTTTTTCTCACAGATTCCTCTCGTCACCATTTTTTTTTCTTCCTGTCCGAACTTTCGTACTTTTCCACCTTTATTTAACGCTTCCACCCACCCCTACCCACCCTTCCCCTTCCCCTCCCCCCGTACTTTAGCCTTGCCAACTTATTTTCCTTTCTGTTAGTCTGGCACCATGCCAGTGGAGAGCAGGTCTGGCAGGTGTTGGGATGGCGATGATGGAGTTATAGCCGTGATGGATTGGTCGCTGGATGGGTTTTTGCCGTTGAATGGACAGATTGGTGCGTGCAGTAAGGGTCAGGAAAGTCTGTCTCTGTCACTGATCACGCTCTCTGGTGGAGTTTTTTTTTTTTTTTTTTTTTACTTCCTGGTGAGCGTTGGGGAGGGGATTGGGGGGTTCTCTTTCCCTCGTGAGCTTGTTCTTGTTCTTGTTCTTCTTGCTCTTCTTGTTCTTGTTCTTGTTCTTGTTCCTCTTCTTCTTCTTCTTCTTCTTCTTCTTCTTCTTCTTCTTCTTCTTCATGTTTTTTCATCCTCTCATCAATTTTGTGGCGTTGTTTTCTTTTGCTTCCTTTCTTTTTTATTCCCCTTCATTTACCCGCTTATCTAATCATTGTATTGATTCCTCGCCTCACCTTTCCGTTCTTGTTTCAATCCGTTTTAGTTCCCCCTGATTCCTCTGTCTGTCTGTCTGTCTGTCTGTCTGTCTGTCTATCTATCTCTCTGTCTATCTGTCTATCTGTCTGTCTCTATCTCTCTCTCTCTGTCTCCCTTACTGTCTCTGTCTGTCTGATGTCTGTCTGTCTGCCTGTATGTCTACCCCCCCCTCTCTCTCTCTCTCTCTCTCTCTCTCTCTGTCTCTGTCTCAAATCAAAAAGAAAGAAGCAAAACAAGCACTCAATAGACTGACATGGACGAAAAAGGATAAAAACCCAACCATTTATCAAGTAAGGAGAGAGGCTTACAGGAATAAAAGAGCAGTATACAAAGAAATAATTAGAGAAAAGAAAAAACAGTATAAAAAGCAAACATACGACACACTAGTACAAAATCGCAAGGACAGCCGAATGTTCTGGAGCACCATAAAAAGTGTTAGAAGGAAGAAGAACACATTACCATCTATTAATATTACTCAGTGGAAAACGCATTTCGAAAGCATTTTGAATCCACATGACACAGAAATACTAAACGATAGAGAAGAAGGACCACAAGAAGAAGAAGAAGTGTTAAACGAAATTCAAGTACAAGAATTAGACGAAGAGATAACCGAAAATGAAGTAAGATCAGCTACAGAAAAATTAAAAAAAGGCAAATCACCAGGTATTGATGAAATCCCTCCTGAATTTCTTAAAACCATAGGACAAAATATAGTGCCATTCTTAACGAAATTATTCAACAAGTTATACCAAGATAGCTACTTCCCCATAGAATGGTCAAGGCGGTGATTATACCACTACACAAGAAAGGAGATAGACAGAATCCAGGAAATTATAGAGGAATATCCTTATTATGCATCATAAGCAAGATCTACACAGCAATATTAAATAGAAGACTATATGATTGGGCAGAAGCAGAAAATAAAATTAGCAAAGAACAGGCAGGCTTCAGGAAAGATTTTTCAACAGTAGATCATATCTTCACACTAACATCCATGATAAGTAACTGCCTATACGGCAGAAGGAGAAGTAAATTGTATGTAGCCTTCATTGATTATCAGAAAGCGTTTGACACAGTAAATAGAGAAAAACTCTGGGAAATCCTACAGAAACACAAAATATCTACGAAGATGCTTAACATGCTAAAAGCTATCTATAAAACAGTACAAGCATGTGTAAGACATGGAACTGAACTAACAGAATTCTTTGAATGTCACACAGGAGTGAAACAAGGGTGCTTACTGTCCCCCCTAATCTTTTCATTACTAATTACAGAAGTTGCAGACAATGTCACAGCTAAAGGAAGACACGGATATCAATTCTTACCCGGAAAGGCAGAAATATTTTCACTTCTATTCGCTGATGACATAGCTTTAATATCAAGAACACCAGCAGGTCTGCAAAACCAAATTAAGAACCTACAGGAAGCCTCGGACCGCATTGGACTAAAGGTTAATCTCCAAAAAACAAAAATCATGGTCTTTAGAAAAGGAGGATACCTTGGCAGACTAGAAAAATGGAATTACAAAGGGGAAGAAATTGAGGTAGTAAATAGCTACAAATATTTAGGTTTTACTCTAACGACTAAACTCTCAGTAGATATTTCACTTTCAGAATATGCAGGAAGGGCGAAAGGGAAAATAGGTGAAATAATGAAAACAATGTATAGTTTAGGACACTTAGATATAAATATATTTTTTAAGCTATTTGATACACAGGTCAAGTCACTGCTACTGTACGCAGCAGAAGTATGGG
>JAMYXO010007722.1:7500-11753 GCA_033310375.1 Conus canariensis
GTATGTATGTATCTATCTATCCGTCTGTCTGTCTGTCTGTCTCTCTCTCTCTCTCTCTCTCCCCTCTCTCTCTCTCTCTTTTCTCTCTCTCTCTCTCTCGCTCTCTCTTTTTTTTAAATTTTAATCCCGTATTGTATTGCAGTTCTAGTCACTTTTGCATGCTTCCTTTGTTACCTTTATTTTATATTGTTGACCCTACTCAGGGCGAGGACTGGATGTAAAAAAGCACATCAGTGCTTATCTATTATCCTCGTAAATAAAGAATTTTGTCTTGTCTTGTCTTGTCTTGTCTTCTCTCTCCTCTCTCTCTCTCTCTCTCTCTCTCCTCCTCTCTCTCTCTCTCTCTCTCTCCTCTCTCTCTCTCTCTCTCTCTCACGGAAAAAAAAAAAGATAAAAAGGAAGAACAAAATCTTTGGAAATACAAATCAAACGTAAGTAACCTGAGACTATTTGAATGCCGGTCGATGAGGATGAGATGATGAGGACGATGTTATAGTGTTCCTTTCTGGCTCTGGTCTGGTCTGGTGCTGCCTGAAAACGCTGTGCTCTTTGCTTACTTTCAGCATCATTATACCCATGCGCCAACTATGGCAGCTGGTGTCCTCCATCAGTCTGATCTTTTCTCTGTCTTAGTTGTCCCTCTTCCCCCCTTCAACCACCCCACACCCTCCACCACTTCTACCCCCTTCTTTCAGCTCCAATTCTCTAGCTTCCTTTCTTGCATTGATTTCCCTGTTCTCCATTCTTTCTTGATTCTGATTTACTTATTTTTTTCCTCTCACTTTTCACCCTTACCTTTTTTTAAATTTATTTTATTTTGCTTTTTTTTTGTCTTTACTTTCCACCCTCTTTCTCCATCCCACCCCCTGTCCATTTTATGTACCAGCTTGGTACAATGTTTATTTCTTTCTCTTCTTTTCGTCTTATTTTTTTGCTCTGATGTGTGTTTCATCCCTGTTTATATCAGAGGGATTTTTTTAATTCCTCCCATCGCCTTTCTTCTTTACTCCCCCCCCCCCCCCCCCTTTCCCTCAAGTCCCCCAGTTTTCTTTCATCTTCATGAATTCACCTTGCTCATTTTCCTCTCTTGTGCTCCATCTCTCTTCACATTTTTTCTCTCTGTTCTTACCTTCATCGCTTAGGTCTTCTTTTCCTTCTTACTCCCTCTTCTCCCTTCTTTCCTCCCCCCCCCCCCCCACCCTGCACCCCAAATTTTGTTCTTTTTTTTCCCCAAAGACTTATCATTTCCTTTCTTCTCTCCATCGTACCTAGCAAACACACACACCACAAAATCATGTCCCTTTTTCATTTTTCATTCTTCTTTCATTCTCACTTTTTCCCCCGCTTTTTCTGTCTTCTTTTTTTTCGCTCTTTCTGTCTTCTTTTTTTCGTTTTTTTTTCCTATTCCGGCCTCGCTAGTTTGTTTTCCTGTCTGCAAGGTATGGCATCATGCCAGTGGCAGTCAGGTCTGACAGGTGTTGTGGCTGATGATGATGGATATGTAGCCATGACGGATCCGTCGCCGGCTGGCTTGGGCTTTTGATGGACAGACTGGTGCGTAAGGCGTCAATGACAAGGCCTGTCTGTCTCATTTATTTGGCTGGGTGTGTGGGGGTGGGGTGGGGGGGGGGGGGGTTGGGGGGGCGAACATTTCTCTTTTCTTTATGAGCTCTTTTAAAAAGAAATCCCTCCTTTCTTTTGTGTCCTCCTTTCCACTTCCTTGTTTTCATTTGTCACCCTTTGTCTCCCATGAACTTCATTTATCTCTTTTTTTTTTAGGGAGTTAACTTTTCTCTTTCTCCCCTTTCTCTCGTTTATGTATACATAAGTTTTGTTGTTGTTGTTTCAAGTTTATTTCTTTATTTTCCTGGACTTTTTTGTCTTCTTTCTTCTCCTTTCTTTCTTTCTTTCTTAATTCACTCTTTCTCTCTCTCTCTCTTGCTCTGTCTGTCTGTCTGTCTGTCTGTCTGTCTGTCTGTTTGCCTGTCTCTCTGTCTGTCTCTCTCTCTCTCTCTCTCTCTCTCTCTCCTCTCTCTCTCTCTCTCTCTCTGTCCATTATCAGTGATGGAAATGGAAATCATAGTTTAATTTTGCTTAGTTGAGTAGACACCTCATTTGCAGTTTTTATTTTGTTTCCTTTTCTTCTATGCATGAAAAAAGACATTGTACCCCCTTGACGAAATATTAGCCAATGTCAATAAAAGATGTCAGAGTCAGTGTCAGTGTCAGTGTCAGTCTCTCTCTCTCTCTCTCTCTCTCTCTCTCTCTCTCTCTCTCTCTCTCTCTCTCTCTCTCTCTTCATTGCCCCCGTCCCCTCCTTTAAATCCAGTTCCCTGAGTTCTTCATTTAATACTTCTTCTCATTTCATTTGTTTATGTCTTACTTATTCATTTACTTATTTTCTTCTCTCTCCTTTCTTTTCGTCATTTCTTTCATCTTCTTTCTTTATCTGTACCTCCCCCTTTCCTCCCCATCAATCATAAAGTATCTTTTCTTTCACAGTTTATCTCTTATTTGCTAATTCTATTGTTACCTCATTTTTTCTTCATACATTTTCATTGTTCCAGTATGATTTTGATTTTTTTGTCACTCCTCTCATCTCCTTTTTTTCAATCTCTCTCTCTCTCTCTCTCTCTCTCTGTCTCTGTCTCTCTCTCTCTCTCTCTCTCTCTCTCTCTCTCTCTCTCTCTCTCTCTCTCTCTCTCTCTCTCTCTCCTCTCTCTCTCTCTCTCTCTCTAGTCGCCCAATTTCCCTACTCCTTGTTGAGTTCTCTTTATTTAGTCCCTCCCTCTCCTCTTCCATTCACTGTTTCTCTTTTCTGTTCTTCATTCCTTCTATCTCTTTCCTTTCCTTCCCAATACGCTGTGTTTCTTTCCTTCCTTCATACTCTCCCTCGGTGTTTATTCTTCTCCCTGATTACTCTCATCCTCCTTATTTCTTTTCTTCCCTTTCGCTTACGTCCTTCCTTCCCTCTTTCATTTTCCGCCTCCTTCATTCGCTTATTTTAAATTATTTCAGTTTCTGTTGGCTCTACTCTATGTTGCCAGGTTATTCTCCATTCCACTGGTCTGGCTTCAAGCTAGTAGGTCTGGCAAGTTCGCGGCCGGTGATGGTGGATTTATAACCATGATGGATCAGTCGCCGCTTGCTTTGGCTTTTGATGGACAGAACGGTGCCAGTAACTGATTCTGTGAAATTTCCTGGGGCTGGGGTTAGCGTAGGTTTGCCTTTACTTCTTGCTTGTTTGTTTGTTTGTTTCAGTTTATGTTGCGTCATTCTTTTTGTTCTTTACCGCTTGCTAATTTTCATCACCCCGTCACATCCTCTGACCCCGTCCTTCTCTTTTCATTAAACCATTTTTTCTCTCTCCTTTTTCTTCTTTTATACTTCTATTGTCCCCCACACCCACTCTCCTTCCCTCCCAGTTCCCTTGTTTTCCCTTTTTTTGTTTGATTCCTCTCACCCTCACTCTTTCTTTTGTTCTAATTTGTTGTACTCATTTATTTACTTACATTCTTCCCTCTCCCTTCATCCGTCCTGTCTTTTCTCGAGTGCTCTGATTGTTTTTAATTCCCACCATCCTTATCTCCCATCCTATGCCTGCTTTTTTTTTTTAACTGAATTTCCTTTTTGTTCTTCATTTTTCTCCTCTGTTTTTTTGTTTGTTTGTTTGTTTTTTTTTTTTTTTTTTTTGTATTTCCCTCGATTTTGTTTTTATCTTAATTCCCATTCATTTTTCCAGGTGCATGTCTTCATTACTTCTATCCACACTCCTTCCTTTTTAGTGAATGATACTCACCCTCCTTTTTCACTTCACTTCCACAGTTTTCTTTAACTGATTCTCACTGAGTCCACTTTTTCTCTAGGTCATTCAGTTTCCTCCTCCCTTCTCTCGTGTCTTCCTTCATCCTGTCTTTCGTTCATTAGATGCATCCCTCTGATCTGTTCTTTGTTACCCCTCTCACGCTGTCTTTTGTTTTAACTAGTATTCTCCTTACTTTCTTCTCCTTTCTGATTCCTCTCATGACTGTCTCATTTAATCATTGTTCTCTAACTTCTCTTTCCCCCGTCCCTTTATTCCCTCTTCCGTGTCTGTCTGTCTTTTGTACCCATCTGCTAGCCTTGCAAGTGCATTTTTTTCTTCTTCTTGCTGCTGGTCTGGCATCATGCCAGTGGTAGGCAGGCCTAGCAGGTGTTGTGGACGGTGATGATGGATGTGTAACCATGATGGACCGGTTGCTGCTTTCGTTTCC
>JAMYXO010000770.1:5000-20000 GCA_033310375.1 Conus canariensis
CCACGTTTGGTGATCTTTTGTTTGTCGTTAACTTTATTATTCCCAGATAGATCAATACCAGAGAGAATGTAAATATACGGGTTCACGACCACCCATCTTATTTTGCACGAAAACCCCCCTTTTCACATACAAATCACGTCCATCTCATGCTACTTTTTGCCAAAATTAACACCTGTTTTCTAAACAAAATTAACAAGCAAAAACCTCTAAAAATCGACGCAATCAGTACATTAAAAATGGGGGGCTTGCGTGCTAGATAAGATTTGGTGATCGGGAACCCGTATATTTACATTCTCTCCCTCAGCTAAGTAAAACCTTTAATCAGCTAGACAGAGCGCTCTTACAAGAGCGTTTGACCTAGTTTACTGCACTGCTTTGCCTGAGCGCTCTCACAAGAGCGTTTGACCTAGTTTACTGCACTGCTTGTAGGCCCCGAGCGTTTTCACAGGAACGTTTGACCTAATTGCCAGCCCTGTAAATTAGGTCAAACGTTCCTGTGAAAACGCTCAGTCTAGACCGCTGCTGTGTTCCTCTTTTTTCAACCAGGCTTACAACTGGCTTTGGCAGAGTTACAGCAGTAACTGCTGTAGCCGAGCTTTTATGGCGGCTCTAATCGCCAGTAGTAGTACATCCGTCATTGTATATTTGGAGCATTTATATGGAGATAGTGCTGGCTACACACCACTCCTCTCCATACTGGTAGATGTACTAAGGCCTTGTTAAAATAACAACACAGTCAAACACAGCCTTCTCTCACGACAGTCAGTGAGAGAATGATGAAATCTACCTCTGCGGCGGCACATGCACGACTGAATTGCGCATTGCGGCAATAGATTTTCTGGCGCGATTGTGGGACGATCACGCCACATATGAGTCACGTCAAAACAACCGTGGGCGGTCCAAGCACAAGCGTGCAGCGGTAGCACTCAATCAGCTACCTGTTATTGATTTCTCTTCTGATTCTTGTGCAAAACAAGAGGAACGGCTAGTTAATTACTTTTTAATTGTCGTTTATATTCTGGTTTAAAAAATGAAGCCCGAAGTATTTACAGAGCTTCATAATATATACAGAATTTGGGAGGAGGAGAGGGGGTGGGGGGCCGATAGAGAAGAGTTAAAGAGCAGGTTTGAAGAATTGATTAATGATCTTTTTGAGCGTCTAACTATACGAGAAAGCGTAGTGGAAGCCGTTAGTAAAATACCAGATTCTTGGCCCCAACCAGTTGTAAAGTTGTTTGCTATTTTAGTTGATAATATGACTCCTGAAGATGCTAATCTGACTGTTTCTACCAGCCCTGAAGGAGTAGCTATTCACTTTAATGATTAGAAAAGACTATGAATAATAAACAATAGCTGAATTTACATTTACAATTATTTTTTTATTTATTTAGATTTAAAAATGGCTGCCGAACTCAGTGAATCTGATTTAAAGAATTGTAATGAACTATTTGACGAAACAATGAAAGTATTAAACATCGATTTTAGTGAATTTGGGTTTGAGAATGATGTAAACAATATAATAAAAGATCATAGTGAACTATTTGACGAAGCAATTAAAGTGATGAACATTGACTGTAGTGATTCAGAAAAAGCTAAAATATTAGCAGGTGTTATTGTAAGGTTAACGTGTCTTGAAGTGTTGCAACGCTTGGGAGAAGAATAAAAAGCGAGGTTTACTTACTTTTATTTACATTTATTTTTTTTAATTTACGTAAATATTGTGGCTTTAAAAATGGCGACTAAACGCGGAGAATTTAAGGGCGAAAAACTATATACGATGGAAGAAATATTTAGTAGTGACAAACAATTAAGCAATATGTTTAGTGAAGTAGACATGGATATTATTAACCCTACAGACGTTCATGAAAGCGTGACACATGCTATCTCTAAAATCCCAGAGTCTCTTCAACGCGAGCCGCCAGTAAAAGTGTTGTTAACTATTCTGATTGATTATATAACGCCTGACGGCGATAACATGCAAGTTTGGGTTTCAACAAGACAGAAAGAAGTAATCAGCTATTACGACTTTAACTCTGACTGGGCTGATTACATGCTTACACAGTTTAACCATGCAAGTGAAGAAGCAAAATTGCGCGGTTCTGGCTGGTCTGAAGGAAGAGTCCTTCAAATTATATTGAAACAAACAAAGTTCTATCCTATAGTTGGCAATTCTTACCTTCCTCTCCCAAAAGAGTTAGAGTTAAAACGAGCAGTATTAAACATACATAATTCTGACAACATGTGTTTTATGTGGTGCGTTTTAGCACATTTACATCCTGTCAAAAATCATGCAAACAGAGTATCTAATTATGAAGCATACAAAGAAAGCCTGAACTTTGATAACATAACCTTTCCAGTAAGTATAAACAGTATATCTCAGTTTGAAGAACAAAACAAACCAATCACTGTAAACGTATACACATGGTCTGTAGAAGCCGATCTAGTCCCTCTAAGGATTTCTCCCAATGCTCCTACTTTAGGCGATTCACTTAAGAATCATGTAGACTTGATACTGTTTGCGGATAGTACAAAGAGCCATTATGTATTAATCAGAACAATGAGTAGACTTCTGGCTTATACGTCAAAGGATAAATCTAAACAAGAGCTTTGTAGAAGGTGTTTGGTCAGAATCCCAACTATAGAAGCAGCTGCCAGTCATAAGAAACATTGTAAAAGTTTTGTAGACTGTGAAACCAAACTCCTCACACCTAAACCAGGGTCTAAAGTTAGTTTTAAGAATGTACACAAAATGCAGATGAGCCCATACGTGGTTTATGCTGACTTTGAATCGCTCTTGCCGCAGTACTACGGTCCCCAACAAGAACAAAAAACAACCTTATTAACCCACCATCAGATCTGTTCTTATGCTTTTGTTGTTGTTAGATCAGATGGCCAACACACACAACCAGAGATTTACAGAGGCCCCAACGCAGCTTGTAGATTTTTATATCAGATGAAACAACTTCGTAATTACTACTCTAATAAACTAAATCTTTCAGACATTGTTATGACTCCTGAAGACCAAAGGCGTTATGAATCATCTACACAATGTTGGATATGCAAATGCAAGTTATTAGGTGACACTGTAAGAGACCATGATCACATTACTGGAAAATTCAGAGGGGCTGCGCACAACAGCTGTAATCTTCAACTTAAGGTTGACCCCCAAAAATGGAAACTGCCTATCTTCTTTCATAACTTACGAGGCTACGATTCTCATTTTATCATGCAAGCATTGACTTCTGAATATAAGAGGGTTACCTGCATTGCACAGTCTTCAGAAAAGTACATGACTTTTACTCTTGACTGTTTATCTTTTTATGACTCTGCCCAACATCTGATGGGGAGTTTAGATAAGTTAGCGGGATCTCTACAAGTCTTTCCAATCACTAAACAATATTTTGACCCATCTTTAGTACGTAAAGGCGTCTATCCTTATGAATACATGAACTCGTGGGACAGGTTTGACGAAGACTCGCTTCCTCCTAAAGGCGCTTTCTTTTCTAGTCTTAGAGGCAAAGACATAACTGACTCTGAATATGAATACGCTCAGAAAGCCTGGACAGAATTACACTGTCGAACAATGGGCGATTATCATGATCAATATTTATTGGCTGACGTGTGTTTATTGGCAGACGTCTTTCAGAATTACAGATCCACTTGCATAAAACACTACGGCCTGGATTCGTCACAGTACATCTCTGCCCCAGGGTTGTCTTGGGACGCATTCTTAAAGTCTACAGACATTCAGATCGACTTAATATCTGATCTGGCTACACTCCAGATGATTGAAGATGGGCTGAGGGGAGGTATTAGCATGGCCTCACATCCTTACTGCAAAGCCAACAACAAATATTTAGATGATTATGACCCCACTAAACCATCCAACTATCTAATGTACTTAGACGCTAACAATCTGTATGGATGGGCCATGAGTCAACCGCTTCCATTAAGAAACTTTAAAATGATAAAAGGACCTCATGATGTCAATACTGTGTTAGGAATGTTGTCACAGCTTACGCCTGATAATCCAACAGGACTAATCTTGGAAGTAGACTTAGACTATCCAGCAGAGTTGCATGACCCTCATAACGATTTCCCCCTGGCCGCAGAAAGCTTAAAGATGAGTCCCATCGAACCGCCTAAGCTTGTGCCTAATCTTCGACATAAGAAAAAGTACGTTTGCCATTACAGGCTGTTACAATTTTACCTAAGACATGGATTAAAACTTACCGCCGTTCACAGAATAATTACCTGTGACCAAGAGCCCTTTATGAGGCCATACATCAAGAAGAACACCGATCTTAGAACCCAAGCCACTGACGCTTCAGAAAAAGACTTCTTTAAACTGATGAATAACAGCTGTTTTGGCAAAACTATGGAGAACGTACACAACCGTAAAGATGTGAAATTAGTTACAAAAGAAAACCAAGCAATTAAGCTGGTCTCTAAACCTAACTATCAAGACTTTAGAAGATTTAACGACAGCTTGGTTGGCATTATGATGAAGAAAAAGGATGTTAAGTTAGACAAACCGGTGTTTTATCGGCTTCACCGTATTAGAGTTGTCAAAGTTATTGATGCTAGAATTCTTGTATGACTACTTTAAACCACTGTACCCAGAAGCAAGAGTTCTTTACACAGACACTGACTCTTTTATTCTAGACGTCCCAACTGAAGACTTCTATAAGGATTTAGAAACAGAAGTAGCTAAAGGAGTTGATGGATGGTACGACACATGCGACTATCCAAAAGACAGTCCTTTACATTCAACCGTGAACAAGAAAGTAATTGGAAAGATGAAGGATGAACTTAATGGGACAGTTATACAAGAATATGTTGGCTTACGGTCAAAGATGTATAGCGTTGCCAGCCAAACTTCTGTAATAAAGAAAGCTAAGGGTGTAGGTAAAGAAGTTGTAAAAAAAATATAACTCACGACAACTACAAGCAGGCTCTCTTTGAAAACAAAGTGTATTATCACACAAACGTTAATCTGCGCTCTACTCTGCATCAAGTAAACACAACTGCTGTTAATAAGAAATCACTAGTCTCTAACAATAACAAGAGAACTTACGTCAATCCTGAGTTTTCATATGCTGTAGGACATTGGAGAACTTTAAAAGATTAACTTGGCTGACTTGACTTGTACTTAACTTAAGAACCTAATAAGAACTTACTTAAGAACCTAATAAGAACTTACTTAAGAACCTAACTAGTACTTAACAAGAACTTATAATTTTTTGCACTTAACTTGTAATTTACTTGTGCTTAACTTAAAAAGTACTTTCTATAACTAACTTAACTTGTACTTATTTAGTTCTTAACTTGTACTTTATTTAGTTCTTTAA
This sequence comes from Conus canariensis, assembly GCA_033310375.1. NCBI lineage: Eukaryota > Metazoa > Mollusca > Gastropoda > Neogastropoda > Conidae > Conus > Conus canariensis. The sequence continues at coordinate 10,352 of JAMYXO010000770.1, forward strand.
AAAACTATTCCATAGAAAATGGGTCTACAGCAGGAGGTTGTACTTTTTTTACAGAAGTTGTTTTTTCTTCTTTTACTGGCTTTGTGGGGGTTTGTGACTTTGCTGCTAAGTATGGTGTTAGACATTTGTATGCTAAAAACCCCCCACCAACAACAACAGCAGCAAATACATAATAATACATCTTATCGCTTGATTGTGATTGTGTTGTTGTTAATTGTGTTATTGTTGATGGTGGCGATGTTGTATTACTATCTAACAATTTTTGTTTTGTTGATTGGTTTGCTTTTTGCAGTCTGTTCCATTCAGCTAGTTTACGACCGGCCTCAACACGCCCAGGATTTTTAGACTTAGTAACACTACTCACTTGTGGCACACTCACTTGTGGGACACTCACTTGCGGGACACTCACCTGTGGTACATTCTGCTCTTGCGGGCTCACTTGATGTACATTCTGCTCCTTCGGAGGGTTCTGCGGATTGTCCTGTGGCGTCTTCTCGCTCATTTTTTTTATTGCGATTAAATTTAATATGATCAAAATTAATATGATTAAAAGTAATTAATCCCATGATGAATGGGCATAACATCGTCCCAAATCTGTAATACATGTCACATGCAAGAGTTTCTAGGGACTTGTTTAAAACCGGATCTTGTGATAAGTCATATTTTAAATCTTCTTCTGAATCAACCGGCGCCATCTTACTTACTAACTTAGCATATAAACTAATCATTGTCTGTCCCACTGATCTAACCATTTTTGACCCTAGCTGTGCTTCGTACCTAGCGTAATACTTCTCAACGTCTGATGTAGACAATTGCTGAATCTGTTCAATAGTTAGTTCAGTGCCTAAATACTGTTTAGTTTTTCCACACGCAGCTAGAGAGTATAATCTTTCTTTATGGCAGTGGTCTGCCTGCTCCTCACACTTTAATAGTTCGTCACAATCCATTTTTAAAAGCAATAAAAAATTATATAATACTTTTAAAACCATGAGTATAACGCTGGTTAATTATGCAGTGCCTATCGTTGGTGTTATAGTCTATTCAACCCTCGCAAAATGTTTGTTAGGAATAAAACCGCCCAACATGGGAAAGATAGAAGATTCGCCAAAACTAGTTGCAACCTTATTTTTAGCTCTGGCAACAAAAGATTATCTGATTAAAAAGCACATAGACAGTCTTTCATATTATGATTATTTTAATTATTTTTTTAGTTAATAAAAACATGAGCGAAAAAAAGATTATTAATATGATTTACCACTCTGCTGTAATCAGCGGCCTTAGTATAGGATATAGCGTGCTAGCAAAAAACATGTTAAAAATGAAGCCGGCGGATCTAGGAAGGTTAGACATTGAGGATGTTGTTAAGGTTATAGCTGTAATAACGGCGGGTATTGCCTCAAAAGACTTTCTTGTTACGCAGGGGATTATCCCAGAAAATATTAATGCATAGGCAGATTAATCTAGAAAATATTGATTTATAAAAAGATGTCTGGATTGGTTCTGATGGTGGGAGGAGCTATTGTTAATGCTTTGGCCTTCTCTGGCAGCAATTATATGTTTAGTAAATTGCGGTCCGATGAAGAGAGAGAACGCCATAACAAGGCAATGGAAGATTTAGCTAAGGCAAGAGACGCTTACGAGAAAAGGCGAATTGCTCACTTAGACTTTATTAATAAAAAGTTAAGAGAACAGGGTCATGCAGAGCACACATTTACAGACGTTGATGACGCAATGAATGAGTATTACTTAGTGACAGGAAAGAAGTTTCTAACATCGCCGCCGCCAGAACTGTCCGACTTTTATGAACTATCTGAGGAACAGAAAAGTTCAGAGATAGCTTTTATTGTAGTTGGCATGGGAGCAATCTTTCTTGTTGCTCGCTTTCTTGTGTAAAATAAACTGCATTTAAAATATGGACAATACGAAGTACAAAATATATTATTCTCCTAAAGGGTATTGGAAAGGAAAGACTGCTATTGAAAAACTGAGTAAAGCTGCTAGGGTGTCTGAATCAGAAGCGAAAGACTGGCTTTCAAAACAGGCAATTTGGCAAATATATCTGCCTGCCCCAAAAAGAATAATAAGGCCTAGATTTGTTCATTCAGTTCCAAATGACACCCACCAGATGGACTTGTTGTATCTTCCACATGACAAAGTTAGAAGAAAAAAGTTTAAGTATGCTCTTACAGTTGTTGACATGGCTTCAAGATACAAAGACGCTGAGCCTTTAACGGATAAAAGCTCAACTGCCGTGGCTGTGGCTTTACAACAAATATACATGCGAGGTCCATTAAAGTATCCTAGGATGATTCAAGTTGATGATGGAAAAGAGTTTAAAGGTTCTGTAAACCAACTGTTTTTAAAACATCATGTTACAGTTAAGAGAGGGATCCCAGGCAACCATCGGTCACAAGCCCTAGTAGAAAACTTTAATAAGAATCTAGCCGAACGTTTGTTTACCTATCAATATCACAGAGAAATTATGGACAGAGAACGCAACACAGAATGGGTTAGGAGATTGCCAGCAGTCTTACGTGCCATGAACAATGAAGAATTTAAAGCAACAGGCCTTAAACCAGTAAACGCGATCAAATTAAAAAAAATTAGCATTACTGAAGATGTGCAGGGGACTCAAAAACTCTTGCCGTTTGGGCTAAAAGTAAGATACTTGTATGCTCCTGGAGAGGCAGAAGGTGATGTTAGAATTAGAGCCACAGATCCTATATGGAGCGTAGATGTATATGAAGTTGAAAGAATTATGAAAACAACCCCTCCCGTGTATTATTTAAGAGAAACTCTCTCTTCTGCGTCTAAAAAACCTGCCCCTAAAAGATCCTTTGTTCGTGAAGAGTTGCAAGTTGTCCCACCAAACACAGTGAGTTAAAAAAAAAAAAAGTATTTATTTTTTGCTAAAACTTATTTTTTGTTAAACTTATTTTTTTGGCTTATTTTGGGTTTAACCGATCATGTGTTTGTTTTTCAATGTTCTGTTTAATTGCATCAGTGTCTACCTGTTGCGAAGTAAAAGTCTTTCTCCACTCCTTTTGAAGTTCAATTTTTTGTCGCCTGTAATCCTCACCGTCAGCCATAAGTTTCTGAAATTCTTCGTCTGTAATGTTTTCATCCTGCAATGCTTTGCTTATTCTTAATCTTAATGAACAAAGTTTTGCTGATGCTAGGGCTACAATGGCAGTGTGCTTTTGTAGTTTAGGAGTTAATTTTTTTAAAACAGCGCTCATAATCGCAGACACAGCACCTAAACTTAACCCAACACCCCCAAAAGCTAAAGGGACTGGCGCCCCGGCCCCAGTAGCTAAAAGAACAACACTAGACCCAGCACTTACGCTAGCTACAGCTGATGAGCCAGTAATTACATAAGAAAGAGTATTTAAAGCTTTAGCATATTTCTTTCTAGTAACCCTATACTTATCCAAGTCGCTTTCTATTTCTTCTTGAAGTTCAGTTATTTGCTCTAATCTAAACTGTTGAACCTCCATTTTTTAATTAAGATTATTTTTTTAATTAAGATTAATCTTGTACATATTTTTTTATTAACCCTTCTGGCAGCACTTCATCAACAGAGTAAAACGCAATAAAATCAACAAACTTAATAAAAATAAAATCGAGTACTGTTAGTTTAGCATTGTCAATCATCACAGTGACTTTGTCAGAAGATACAGAAGTGTTTATTTCATCCCCGTTTTTAGTAATAGCAATAACAAGCCTAAGAGGCCCGCCCAAGTTTTCAGACTTTATTTGTACACCTCTGATTAACGTATGCTCTGGCAAACTAGGATCAGACTCCCTTGGAGTGATAAATAAGCGAAAAAGCATCGTCATTTTTCTAGGCAGTGATTCTAGTTTTGGGTTAAACTCTAAGCCGACGGTGTCACCCCCCACTTCAGCTAAGGACTTCTTTCTCCGCAGCATATATACAGAGCCCTGCTTAGTTATTTCAATCTGCTTTTTCTGTTGTAATCCTGGGACTAGGCTAGCAAGAAGGCGTCCTTCATTCAAAGCTTTTCTAAAATTGTATTTCTTATCAAAGTATACATGAGGGCTTCGTAGTTCAAACTTTAAATCCCAGTTAATGTTAGGAAGCAACGCCCAGGCATTCTCTCGTTTATGAAGTTTGTATTCGTGTTTGCCAAAATCGTTTGCCCTTAGATTTCTTATCTCTTCCAGGGCAGGATACTGCTGCCGTTTTTTATCTTCAATTTCTGTTCGTTTGTAAACCCCATCATCTGTGTATTCAAATCCATAAACATTTCCTGGCACTCCTATTAGATCAAAGTCCGTTGTATCTGCTAGATCTTTTAGCTCTACTGCAACGCATTTAGGAGCTAACTCCGCTTTTGATTCTGGCCCTCGAGACATTTTTTAATATTAAAATTATAATAAACAATCTACAATAAACAAACGTATTGAACTGGGGGGTCAGTCCGTAAGCATAGCTTAGCGTGCTTAGATTTTTCTAACTGCTCTTTTATTTTTTTTAGCTCATCTTTGTCCCTTATTATATAATTTTCACTTAAACATTCTTCAAAACTATCCCTGTCCTTAGTATAGAATAAGATGACTGATTTTAACTGCGATCTAAAGTCTTTTAAGACAGCATTGTATTTTTGAGTTAAGAGCCACACAGAAACTAAGGCGTGGCGTCCACTAAAGGCTAGCTTTGATAGAGCTTTTCTTTTTTTAACAATGTCTTGTTCGGCTGAACAGTCATCAATAATAAACAGTGTTTCAGTTCCCTCAAATAGTCTATAGTAATGTTCTAAACAGTCGCTCAGTTTGTCGCTAGGATCAACTAAAAATATATTCTCGTCTGTCCAAACAAACTTCCTTTCTTTGTAAGACTTGTTGTGCTTAATGGTTGTGCAGAATATAACAATGTGCTCGTAATGAAACCTGTATATTGTTTGTAACAAATCAAGTACGAAGACAGTTTTCCCACACCCAGTAATCCCGCAGATAAGAGAACAGTGCGGATCTTTGGGCAGAAACTTCAAACTATCCATCTGTTTTTATTAGAATATTTCTTCTGCATTTTAATAAGCCACGTCTTTTAGCCTGTTTTCTTCAATGTTTAACTGAGCATCACAAACCATAAAAACATGAATTTGTATTGGTGCGTTTCCGTCTGCTTTCTTGTGAATATTTATTTTTATACCATCTTGCCCTACCCTTTCTCCACTTCCAAACAATCTGTTGTCAAATGTGGATCTAAAATCCAGCCACAGCCCATATTTGGTTATTAAGTAGTCTTCGAGTCTTACATCATAAAGGCGAATTTTTTTACATACGCGATCAACTGCAGGATCTCTTTGCCTACCTCCAGCGAATAACTTTCTTATTTCATCAAAGTGTTGGTGAGGTAAAAGCCCGCGACCCGAATACAACTGATCAGACTTACCATTTATTGCACAGTCGACCTTCTCAATTTTTGGATTATAAAACGCTTCTGATTCTCTATGAAAAGGAGTTGTTTCTTCAGTAAACAAGAACAAAATTCCTTTTAAAGACTTCAGAGACTGATTTAGATGTATGTTCCAGAGAGTGTCTCGCTTGTTTCTATTTTCTGTAATGGAGTGTATAACGTTTTCATAATAAATAACCGTTTTACTTTTATATTGGGTTAAGATTGTTCTGGCCAGTCCAGGGTTAGTAACAACATCAAACTCAAGAGAAATGTCGCTGACTGTGTATTTAGCTTTAGGATCTTCAGACAAAACAACAGACTCGCTAGGATTAAATGTCAGTTTATAAGTAAGTTTTTCTTTTAGTGCGCCTTGGTAATATGGCATATGCGTCTTTAACAGCTCAAAATCTAGAGGGATGCAGAATCTGTTGCCAAATGCTTCTGCTACTGCCTCATCTTTAACATCATCCTTTGCATCCTCGGCTCCAACTCTGTGCTTGAGACCGTTTGGGCTTTGTATTCCCTGATAAACTTTCTCTTTTCTTTCTTTTTTAGGCAGCCATAGGTCCGAATAGAGAGCAAAAATGTCTGCCTCGCTTAGTACAAAGACTTCTCTGCCCTCCAGTTTGATTGCCATATGTTTAACGATTGCCCTGCCCAAATTAGCAACAACAGTAGCATTAGGATCTTCCCATGTAATATCTATTTTGAATGATAGTTTAGCGGTGCCTGGCATTATAACATCATCAGCGCCAAGATCAGGGAACATGACTATTAAAGTTTGTTCAGGCTGAACTGTTGATGGAGTATTTACACTAATTACAGTCTGCCTTATACCTTTTACGCCGTGGGGTTCCTTCTCTTTTCTGTATGGATCGAGGTCACAACCGTATGAGTTCATTTTTTATAAAACAAAAAATAATAAATATATAAATATGGCTGATGAAGATTTTGGCGCGATTGATCCTATTGAAGAAGAAGATGAAACAGAATCGGGCCCTTCATTGCAAGAAGAGCTTGAAGAAGCGGGTTCTTTACTCCCTAGACAACGTCAAGAACTATTGCAAGAAAGAATTCAATCATTCTATAGAAGCATAGGGCGAGAGCTACCAGGCGGCGTACTAGATCCTAACGATTTTGTGGAAGTTGATGGGCATTTGTATATAAGAACTGGTGCAGGAGGCCGTGTAAAAGCTACTTCAACGCAAAACCCAAACAAGTTTTTAAAACTAAGCACAATTAGGCGAAAACTCCCTATTGCTAAGGCAGAACAATTAAACCTTTTAGAGCCTAGAGCCGAAGCTGTTAGTCGTTTACAGAACTGGGGGCAAGAGTTGCCAACACAATCTGAAATACAAAACATTCCTCTTCAAGAATTAAATCGAACAGCAGATGAACTAATAACAGAAATTGAAACGAGTTTAAGTGAGGAGACAGGTGTAAAAGAACTTGTCAATTCTCAATATTCTGATCGAGAGCGCAAGGCCCTTGATAAAGCTCTACAGACAATAAGGGGTGAACTAATGCACAACACAGCAAAACTTGGTGAGCTAGAAAGAGATATAGAAGAAGAAAAAATTAAACTGGCTGATGCAGACGATAACAATCTAGGACTAGAAGAAAAGGCTAGAATACAACAAAAATTACAGGAGTTAATGAACAAAAAGACAGAACTGTTAGGCGCGATTTCTATTAACAGAGGTCATCTAGAATCACAAATAACCAGAATCAGAGAAGTTATAAACAAAATACTTCATGAAAACACTACGTTAGCAGAAAGAATAAGGATTCTGTTCAGAGAAGAGGGGATTGCAGTAGTTAGCATATTAACGGCTGTTGGGTTTGCTATCTCTACACTCGTTTATGCTTTAACTGGCGGTGCACCAACAGGGCCAGTAGCTCCTCCAACACCTCAGCCTGGTAAAAGTTGGATTAGAAAACAATTACACCACCTAGCAAACTTATTAAAGAAGTTAGCAGCTAAAGCCCTTGATGCTCTGCCTGGCATAATAGGCAGTGTTGTTAGTTGGGTTTTGTCTACTATAGGTAAGGTGGCTGGTTATATGGCTGACCATCTGTGGACGTTAGGAGTGCTGGCTGCCGGTTTAATTTTTAGTGAAATAAAGTATGGCTAATCCAGTAAAAGTTAAAAACACAACGAGGGCTGTCTTTTCACTAGTGTGACTGTCAGTGTGAGGTACATCAACAGGCGGTGGACTGCTTTCTGGCTGTGGGGCGCTTATAACTGGTGGTGGATCGCTTTCTGGCTGTGGGGCGCTTATAACTGGTGGTGGATCGCTTTCTGGCTGTGGGGCGCTTATAACTGGTGGTGGATCGCTTTCTTCAAGGATAGATACTTTTTTTAAAATGGCTGGCGCGGGCCTTGTGTTTAAACCTTGATTGTGTCCTAAGTTTTGATCGTCCCCGGCTATGAGGATTTCATTATTATAATTCTGTATCATGCCAATCTGCAGTCTAAGGTCAGAAGGCAGCATGTATAATCCATGGCCTACAACAAAGTCAACCTTTGACCTAGCGTGTGTAAGAACGTTTTGGTACCTTTGTATGCTGGAAGGTAAATCAACAGCAGAGTTAATAGCATCTTCTAAATTGGCTAGAAATTGTTTTCTAGCATCAAAACCTGTAGATTGATCCACTATGCTAGACTTGGTCTGTGCTTGCGCTCCTAATAGACACCAAACGTATGTCCGTATGGAGTCATTAAGCCTTTGCACTCCTGGCATTGTTAGGCCTTCACTTTCATCTAAGATAAATGTTGCCCAAGCATTAGGATGTTTTTGTTCTATGGATCCCAATCTAACTTGTTTGTTTGGTTGAAAAGAGGTGTGGCCGGGCCAGTAGTCAAAATCATATTCTCTTTTTGTACCCCACAAATACAATGTGCCTAGCCCATGATTGCGGTCTAACTTTTGTCTAAAGTCAGTTGAAGGATTAATGTTAAATTCATTGCAGATTCTTTCATATGCATTAGTGTCCATTGGGCTGAGAAATGGATTAAACGCGTTGTCATTGGGGAGGCGTACTTGTAGTTCAGTTAGTATGCGTCTATACTGATAATAAACATGAAAGTTATATACTGACCTTACTAAGAGATTGGGGTGGTATAAATGGTTTGCATATGAAACACCGCAGCCAGTGGTTGAGCAGTAAACTGCAAAATTTAACTGATTCTGAAAAAAAGCCATAGGGTGAGATGACCATGCTGATGGCACTCTGTCACTCTTTATTGGCGGATTTAAATATTTAGTTAGTGGGTTTACAAGTCTGACTTGGAAGCCATATGATTCGTCTACTGCAATTGTTAGTAAACTGAAGTCCAAAGATTTGGGGTTATAAAACGCTCCTACATTGTAAGTGGCACTTTCATTATATTTAAAAGGCTCCATTTTTAAATTAGTTTTTTAAAAATAGTTATAAAAGATGTACATCTATATAACCAAACAAAACGAGCGTGTGTTCTTAACGTACCCAATTACCAATTGGAGCGGGAGTTGTAGGATTGCCCTTAAAGAAATTGGCTTTAAAGTTATGTGGGTTAACATATCTGAAGGAGCTCAAAATAACTGGATTAATGTTGATGACGAACAAGGCAATCAAATAAGCCATATACAAATACCTGATGGTTATTACAACTTTTGTTCTTTAAAAGAAGTACTTCTCGAATCTGGCGTATTGTTAACAATTAACGAAGCAAACCTTAGAATTACTATAAATTTTCCACTAGAAGAAAGAAGAGAGTACACTTTTCCTAGAGGGCTTGCTCGAATCTTGGGCTTCCACAATAGTGACAAAGATTATAGATTTAGCACAAGAGAAGACATCTATCAATTTGAAGGTAATAAACCTTCTGATTTTTCTGTGAATCCAATGTTGTATGTCCATTTACAACAGTTAAAAACAAATACTAATTTGTTTAATGGCTATCCGTCTACAGTTCTAAAGGTTTTGCCGTCAATTAGGGCGGGGTTTTGCGATTATCAGCTATATACGTTTGATGGAAACAGCCAATTTAAAGAATTAATTGAGGGGGCTATAAATTCATTAGATGTAAAAATAACTAATCAAGATGGAGGTTTAGTTGTTTGTTCTGATTTATTAATAGTGCTGGAAGTAGAAGAGCATATTAAAAAAGTAGTAAGGGCTCGGTCCCGCGGACGTTAATAGCGGTGGAGAGAATGTAAATATACGGGTTCCCGATCACCAAAT
>JAMYXO010000770.1:22500-38151 GCA_033310375.1 Conus canariensis
CTGTGGACGGGGTGTCGGAATGAGCGGCGTGGGTGCACTGCCTCTGAGGTGGCGCAGAGGTTGGGACAGCAAAAAAAAAAAAAAAAAAAAAAAAAAAAAAAATTATAACTAGGAAACATTAACCATGCGCTGAGAAAACGATCTAAACAGCGTGGGAGAGGAGAAGGGGAAAGTACACAAAAAGACAAGACAGTGCAAGTCGCTATTATTGTTTGATATTAACAAAGAAGACAGTGCAAGTCGAATTATTGTTGATTAATGTACACAAAAAGACAAGACACAGTGCAATGTACGCTAATTTATTGTTGATTAATGTACACAAAAAGACAACACAGTGCAAGTCGCTAATATTGTTGATTAATGTACACAAAAAGAAAAGACAGTAAAGTGCTAATTATTGTTGATTAATGTACACAAAAAGACAAACAGTGCAAGTCGCTAATTATTGTTGATTAATGTACACAAAAAGACAAGACAGTGCAAGTCGCTAATCATTGTTTGATTAATTATGACACAAAAAGACAAGACAGTCAAGTCTAATATTGTTGATTATGTACACAAAAAGACAAACAGTGCAAGTCGCTAATTATTGTTGATTAATGTACACAAAAAGACAAGACAGTGCAAGTCGCTAATTATTGTTGAATCGATATGTGAGAATGTACACAAAAAGACAAGACAGTGCAAGTCGCTAATTATTGTTGATTAATGTACATAAAAAGAAAAGCACGTAATGTTGTTAAGTGCTATATGTTGATTAATGTACACAAAAAGACAAGACAGTGCAAGTCGCTAATTATGTGATTATGTACAAAAGAAACATACAGTTGCTAATTTATTGATTAATGACACAAAGACAGACAGTACAAGTGCTAATTTGTGATTAAGACACAAAAAGACAAGACAGTGCAAGTCGCTAATTTATGTTGATTAATGTACACAAAAAGACAAGACAGTACAAGTCGCTAATTATTGTCGATTAATGTACACAAAAAGACAAGACAGTGCAAGTCGCTAATTATTGTTGATTAACGTACACAAAAAGACAAGACTGTACAAGTCGCTAATTATTGTTGATGAATGTACACAAAAAGACAAGACAGTGCAAGTCGCTAATTATTGTTGATTAATGTACACAAAAAGACAAGACAGTACAAGTTGTTAATTGTTGTTGATTAATGTACACAAAAAGACAAGACAGTGCAAGTCGCTAATTATTGTTGATTAATGTACACAAAAAGACAAGACAGTGCAAGTCGCTAATTATTGTTGATTAATGTACACAAAAAGACAAGACAGTGCAAGTCGCTAATTATTGTTGATTAATGTACACAAAAAGACAAGACAGTGCAAGTCGCTAATTGGGAGCCGGAATAGCTCAGTTGGTAGAGCGCCTGACTCGTAATCTTGGTGATCCTGGGGTTGCGGGTTCGAATCTCCGCCGGGACGTTTCGGTACAGGGGGATTTTTCCCTCGGAGTTAACATTACTTCTGACTCCATTTCCCATACAGTCCTTCGAATGAGACTATAAACCGAGGTTCCGTGTGTGAACGCACGCATAATATCTTGCACACACGTAAAATCCCATCACCAACTTTCGGAAGAGTAGGCCAGTTTGGCCGTTGGTATGGATGACACGTTACACACAGCATGCACCCTGCGTAAGAAATGGAAAGAATGAAGGAAGTAAAGAAACTGAGTGAACGATATTGAACGATATTGACTGGATGACACAGGAAACGACTGAATGAAGCGCCAGCTGGCAGCTCTTCAGTCGGCACTACCCAGGTAGGCAGCCCGTTGTGTAAGTGAGTGTTGATTGTAAAGCGCTTAGAGCTTGGTCTCTAGCCGAGAATAGGCGCTATATAAGTATTCATTATTATTATTATTATTGTTGATTAATGTACACAAAAAGACAAAGACAGTACAAGTCGCTAATTATTGTTGATTAATATACACAAAAAGAAAAGACAGTACAAGTTGGTAATTGTTGTTGATTAGTGTACAGAAAAAGAAAAGACAGTACAAGTTGCTAATTGTTGTTGATTAATGTACAACAAAAAGAAAAGACAGTAGAAGTTGCTAATTGTTGTTGATTAATGTACATAAAAAGAAAAGACAGTGCAAGTCGCTAATTGTGTTGATTAATCTTTTCAGTAACTTGTGTAATCATTGTTTCTTTTCTGAACAGGACGTATTTCATTAAAGGCAAAAGTATTGAGATGTTTCAGTGGAAGATATGTGCAATTGACGTATTTCATTAAAGGCAAAAGTATTGAGATGTTTCAGTGGAAGATATCTGCAATTGACGTATTTCATTAAAGGCAAAAGTGCTGAGATGTTTCAGTGGAAGATATGTGCAATTGACGTATTTCATTAAGGGCAAAAGTATTGAGATGTTTCAGTGGAAGATATGTGCAATTGACGTATTTCATTAAAGGCAAAAGTATTGAGATGTTTCAGTGGAAGATATCTGCAATTGACGTATTTCATTAAAGGTAAAAGTATTGAGATGTTTCAGTGGAAGATATGTGCAATTGACGTATTTCATTAAAGGCAAAAGTATTGAGATGTTTCAGTGGAAGATATGTGCAATTGACGTATTTCATTAAAGGCAAAAGTATTGAGATGTTTCAGTGGAAGATATGTGCAATTGACGTATTTCATTAAAGGAAAAGTATTGAAATGTTTCAGTGGAAGATAATTATGTGCAATTGACGTATTTCATTAAGGGCAAAAGTATTGAGATGTTTCAGTGGAAGATATGTGCAATTGACGTCATTAGTGTAACAGGGCATTATGTCAAAGAATGAGAAATCGGTTACAGCGTACCAATGGAATGAATGCACTATGTTATTTACATTGTGTATTGTTCACTATAGGACAGCCATTTGTTTTTAAATCATTAAAATAATCAAGTTTCTATCAAAGGGCATGCTTTTCTTTTTCTCACCTATATTTCAATTCCATCTGAATCCTAAAATTCAAGGTTTAACACAATTATGTCTGTAAGTGTAAAAAACAAAACAAAAAATCTCTGTTTATAACAATTGCAATGGTAATGCTGCTTATAGTCCCGCCGATCGCAAAGGGCCATATGAGGGCATGTTACTACGTTGAAAATAACTCTCAAGTCATTGAAAAAAAGCATCATTCACACAACTCTTTAAAACATATCTTCCCAAAACACAAAACACACAGGAAATTGTGTTAAAGATCTTTCCTTCATAAAATCTTAGATCATCTGAAAAATGTTAATCTCTCTTAGATATTCAAAGATCACATCAGGTGGGACATCTCTGAACAAGGTTTTCATGGAGTCTGCTATATAGTGTTTATATCTCACATCGTGCAAGTCCCAACACTCTAAAAGGATATCCTTCACAGTGAGTATACATGACATGAACGCACCACGGATTTCTTCACCTGTTAAAAGACAAGAATGGGTGCAAAACGAATGGCTTGTATGCAAACGGCATAAAACTGTTTCTTCTTTACAGCCGCCTCAGGAACATGGTAAAAACGCTTTTAGGTTGGGACGGATTTCAAACAGTTTGTTATCCATCTGCGAGTCCCATTCCTCTTGCCAGAGGTCTCTGACATCAGTCTGGGCTTTGGGTTTCAGATCAGTGTGAGGGATAGACAGTCTGCTCAACCCTTTCTTTGTGGCAATCTTGGCAAGTTGATCAACCATTTCGTTGCCTAAATGCCTTCATGGCTGGGAACCCAAGCAAAAACTATGTTGTATCCATCTGAATTCAGTGAGGTGTACAGTTCGAACAACTTAGCAGGTGAGAGTGCTCGAGGTTACGTAACATAAATCCAAAGTGTGATAACACAAACAGTGACAAATAATGCCTCTTTCAACATGATACAAAATTAATATACTTCTATTATCTCTCCTCTCCCTCCTCCTCTCTCTCTCTCTCTCTCCACCCCCACACACACACACACACACACACACACACAGAAAGAGAAAGGGAAAGAGGTGAGAGAGAGAGAGAGAGAGAGAGAGAGAGAGAGAGAGAGAGAGAACAGAGACAGAGACAGAGACAAGAAGAAAGAAAGACAGAAAGAGAGAGAGAAAGAAGAGAGAGAGGGGAGAGAGAGAGAGAGAGAAGAGAGAGGACGGACAGACAGACAGACAGACAGACAAACATACAGACAGAGACTGAGAGGGACAAAGACGATGAGACAAAAAACAGGCATGCAGGCTGAGAGAGAGAGAGAGAGGGGAGAGAGAGAGAGAGAGAGGAGAGAGAGAGAGAGAGAGAGACGACGACGACGATGAGATACTGTAACGGGCAGCGAAGAATGGACAAGAGTGGTCAGTATAGAATGACGATGACGTAAGGTGGTCAGTAAGAATGACGGGATCTAAGGTGGTCAGTATAGAATGACGATGACGTAAGGTGGTCAGTATAGAATGACGGTGATCTAAGGTGGTCAGTATAGAATGACGATGACGTAAGGTGGTCAGTATAGAATGACAGTGATCTAAGGTGGTCAGTATAGAATGACGTGATCTAAGGTGGTCAGTATAGAATGACGTGACTAAGGTGGTCAGTATAGAATGACGGTGATCTAAGGTGGTCAGTATAGAATGACGGATGATCTAAGGTGGTCAGTATAGAATGACGGTGATGTAAGGTGGTCAGTATAGAATGACGGTGATCGTAAGGTGGTCAGTATAGAATGACAGTGATGTAAGGTGGTCAGTATAGAATGACGGTGATCTAAGGTGGTCAGTATAGAATACTGATTAAGGTGATCAGTATAAAAGGTGGATCAATGGGCATATAGAATGACGGTGATCTAAGGTGGTCAGTATAGAATGACAGTGATGTAAGGTGGTCAGTATAGAATGACGGTGATCTAAGGTGGTCAGTATAGAATGACGGTGATCTAAGGTGGTCAGTATAGAATGACGGTGATCTAAGGTGGTCAGTATAGAATGACGTGATGTAAGGTGGTCAGTATAGAATGACGGTGATCTAAGGTGGTCAGTATAGAATGACGGTGATCTAAGGTGGTCAGTATAGAATGACGGTGATTAAGGTGGTCAGTATAGAATGACAGTGATCTAAGGTGGTCAGTATAGAATGACGTGATTTAAGGTGGTCAGTATAGAATGACGGTGATCTAAGGTGGTCAGTATAGAATGACGTGATGTAAGGTGGTCAGTATAGAATGACGGTGATTAAGGTGGTCAGTATAGAATGACGGTGATCTAAGGTGGTCAGTATAGAATGACGTGATTAAGGTGGTCAGTATAGAATGACGGTGATGTAAGGTGGTCAGTATAGAATGACGGTGATTAAGGTGGTCAGTATAGAATGACAGTGATCTAAGGTGGTCAGTATAGAATGACGGTGATTAAGGTGGTCAGTATAGAATGACGGTGATTAAGGTGGTCAGTATAGAATGACGGTGATGTAAGGTGGTCAGTATAGAATGACGGTGATTAAGGTGGTCAGTATAGAATGACGTGATGTAAGGTGGTCAGTATAGAATGACGGTGATGTAAGGTGGTCAGTATAGAATGACGTGATTAAGGTGGTCAGTATAGAATGACGTGATCTAAGGTGGTCAGTATAGAATGACAGTGATGTAAGGTGGTCAGTATAGAATGACAGTGATGTAAGGTGGTCAGTATAGAATGACAGTGATCTAAGGTGGTCAGTATAGAATGACAGTGATCTAAGGTGGTCAGTATAGAATGACAGTGATGTAAGGTGGTCAGTATAGAATGACAGTGATCTAAGGTGGTCAGTATAGAATGACAGTGATCTAAGGTGGTCAGTATAGAATGACAGTGATGTAAGGTGGTCAGTATAGAATGACAGTGATCTAAGGTGGTCAGTATAGAATGACGGTGATGTAAGGTGGTCAGTATAGAATGACAGTGATGTAAGGTGGTCAGTATAGAATGACAGTGATGTAAGGTGGTCAGTATAGAATGACAGTGATGTAAGGTGGTCAGTATAGAATGACAGTGATCTAAGGTGGTCAGTATAGAATGACGGTGATCTAAGGTGGTCAGTATAGAATGACAGTGATCTAAGGTGGTCAGTATAGAATGACAGTGATGTAAGGTGGTCAGTATAGAATGACGTGATGTAAGGTGGTCAGTATAGAATGACAGTGATCTAAGGTGGTCAGTATAGAATGACGGTGATCTAAGGTGGTCAGTATAGAATGACGGTGATGTAAGGTGGTCAGTATAGAATGACAGTGATGTAAGGTGGTCAGTATAGAATGACGTGATCTAAGGTGGTCAGTATAGAATGACAGTGATGTAAGGTGGTCAGTATAGAATGACAGTGATGTAAGGTGGTCAGTATAGAATGACGGTGATGCTAAGGTGGTCAGTATAGAATGACGGTGATGTAAGGTGGTCAGTATAGAATGACAGTGATGTAAGGTGGTCAGTATAGAATGACGTGATGTAAGGTGGTCAGTATAGAATGACGGTGATGTAAGGTGGTCAGTATAGAATGACAGTGACTAAGGTGGTCAGTATAGAATGACGGTGATCTAAGGTGGTCAGTATAGAATGACGGTGATCTAAGGTGGTCAGTATGAATGACAGTGATGTAAGGTGGTCAGTATAGAATGACGGTGATCTATGATGGTCAGTATAGAATGACGTGATCTAAGGTGGTCAGTATAGAATGACGGTGATCTAAGATGGTCAGTATAGAATGACGATGATCTAAGTGGTCAGTATAGAATGACAGTGATGTAAGGTGGTCAGTATAGAATGACGGTGATGTCAGTGGTCAGTATAGATGACGATGAGTCAGGTGGTCAGTATAGAATGACGGTGATCTAAGGTGGTCAGTATAGAATGACGGTGATGTAAGGTGGTCAGTATAGAATGACGGTGATGTAAGGTGGTCAGTATAGAATGACAGTGATCTAAGGTGTCAGTATAGAATGACAGTGATCTAAGGTGGTCAGTATAGAATGACGGTGATCTAAGGTGGTCAGTATAGAATGACGGTGATGTAAGGTGGTCAGTATAGAATGACGGTGATGTAAGGTGGTCAGTATAGAATGACAGTGATCTAAGGTGATCAGTATAGAATGACAGTGATCTAAGGTGTCAGTATAGAATGACGTGATTAAGGTGGTCAGTATAGAATGACGGTGAACACAGAGTGCGCGAGCGTGTGAGAGCTAGGGAATGTCTGTGTGCTCGTGAGTGCGCACGCCTACTTTCATGTGTGCATGAATGTGTGTTTGCAGGCTTTTTTTTTTTTTTTTTTTGCGCGCGTGTGTGTGTGTTTGTGTGTGTGTGTGTGTGTGTGTGTGTGTGTGTGTGTGTGTGTGTGTGTGTGTGTGTGTGTGTGATGTGGTACGCGCGTGTTTATGCAAAGGAACAGAAACCTGCTTTGTGCTACAGACACTCTAGCAGTGTAATTTCTTACCTCCCCTGAAATCTACTGATGTAGATACACACACGCAAACACAAACACAAACGCATGTGAATACACATACACATAAACACATCCCAGCACACACATATACACACACCACACTCACACACAAACACACCACGCACGCACGCACGCACGCAAAGCACACACACACACATGTATGCACACATGCATCTATACAGACACATGCACGGACGCGCAAACACATATACATACACGTACATACGCACAGAGAGAGAGAGAAGAGAGAGAGAGAGAGAGAGAGAGAGAGAGAGAGAGAGAGAGAGAGAGAGAACAGTTTGAACATGCATGGATGTGGGCGTATATGCCAGCATGAGGTCATGTGTGTCATGGTAGTATACGTTCGTATGTGCATATGCGCGCGCTCGTGCCTCGCAATGGTTACACACACATGTAACACGTACATAACAAGAAAGTATTACAGCTGAGATATTTCCAGCGTTGCTGTTGCTATCACATGAATGAAGACATTATCACCACATCATGTGTGTTGTATGTTTGCTGCCTGACATCACAATTGCTGTTGCTATCACATGAATGAAGACATTATCACCACATCATGTGCTTGTAGTTTGCTGCCTGACGTCACAATTGTTCTCGCAACACAACTAGCAGTCAGGGGCACGAGAGAGAAACTCACAACAGATGATAACGGAAAAAGAGGTGAAAAATTAGAAGAAACATAAAATCACGACAGATGATAACGGAAAAAGAATGAAAAATTAGAAGAAACATAAAACTCACAACAGATGATAACGGAAAAAGAGGTGAAAAATCAGAAGAAACATAAAACTCACAACAGATGATAACGGAAAAAAGGTGAAAAATTAGAAGAAACATAAAACTCACGACAGATGATAACGGAAAAAGAGGTGAAAAATTAGAAGAAACATAAAACTCACTGACGACAGATGATAACGGAAAAAGAGATGAAAAATTAGAAGAAACATAAAACTCACTGACGACAGATGATAACGGAAAAAGAGTGAAAAATTAGAAGAAACATAAAACTCACTGACGACAGATGATAACGGAAAAAGAGATGAAAAATTAGAAGAAACATAAAACTCACTGACGACAGATGATAACGGAAAAAGAGATGAAAAATTAGAAGAAACATAAAACTCACTGACGACAGATGATAACGGAAAAAGAGATGAAAAATTAGAAGAAACATAAAACTCACTGACGACAGATGATAACGGAAAAAGAGTGAAAAATTAG
Organism: Conus canariensis; assembly: GCA_033310375.1. Lineage (NCBI taxonomy): Eukaryota > Metazoa > Mollusca > Gastropoda > Neogastropoda > Conidae > Conus > Conus canariensis. The sequence continues at coordinate 31,189 of JAMYXO010000770.1, forward strand.
AAGAAACATAAAACTCACTACGACAGATGATAACGGAAAAAGAGATGAAAAATTAGAAGAAACATAAAACTCACTGACGACAGATGATAACGGAAAAAGAGATGAAAAATTAGAAGAAACATAAAACTCACTGACGACAGATGATAACGGAAAAAGAGTGAAAAATTAGAAGAAACATAAAACTCACTCACGACAGATGATAACAGAAAAAGAGATGAAAAATTAGAAAAAAACATAAAACTCGAGGAAGATGAAAGGATGGAGGTGGAGGAGGAGAAATGGGGGAATAGACGGCCGAAACAGAAAAAAAAACTACGACATCATGAACATGATTATCATCAGCAAGAAACTAGAAAGAGAAAGTGACTAGTTATCGGACGAACAAAAAACAACAACAACAACACCAAAACAACAACAACAAAGGTGAGAGATACAACATTCACATAAAATGCGGAGGGAAGGGGAGTAGGAGGGAAGGGAGATGGGGAAAGGGGAAACGTGCAGACGAAACTATTATGATGACGCCGTGGAAATGAATTCACACACCGATCATCAGCACACACACCACAATCCCATCATCACTAGCACACACACCACAACCCACATCCCACACACATCAACACACACACACACACACACACACACACACACCCCACACACACACACACAACACACACCACACACACACACACACAACCCATCATCACCAGCACCACACACACACACACACACCACACACACACACACACACACACCACACACACACACAACCTCATCACCAACACAACCACAACCCCATCATCACCAGCACAACACCCAACCCATCATCACCAGCACCACCACAACCATCATCACACCACACACCCAACCCACATCACCAGCACAACACCACAACCCCATCATCACCAGCACACACCCACAACCCCATATCACACCCACCACACACACACAACCCCATCATCACCAGCACAAACACCTCAACCCCATCATCACCAGCACACACACCACAACCCCATATCACTAGCACAAACACAACCCCATCATCACCAGCACACACACCACAACCCCATCATCACCAGCACAAACACCTCAACCCCATCATCACCAGCACACACAGCAACCCCATCATCACCAGCACAAACACCTCAACCCCATCATCACCAGCACAAACAAACACCTCAACTCCATCATAACCAGCACAAACACCACAACCCCATCATCACCAGCACAAACACAACAACCCCATCATCACCAGCACAAACACCTCAACCCCATCATCACCAGTTCTACCGCATCACCAACAATACAATTGTCATCTTCAACATCGTCGCCATAGCCACCACCATTACAAGTATCTATACCCATCCCCCTCCACATGACTTAAACCATCACTATCATCATCACCACCATCATCACCGCAACTGTCACTATCGTCCCTCTCATCATCACCCACTCCCATCATCACCATGATCTTCATCACCTCGACAACAGTCATATCAATCTCATCATCATCATCATACATCATCATCATCACTCATCATCATCATCATCACATCACTCATCATATCATCATCATCATCATCATCATCATCATCATCATTCATCATCATCCACTCATCCTCGACATCCTCCTTCCCTATCCACACACTATCACCTAACCTCACTGCTGTCACCATAACCTCCACTGCTGTCACCATAACCTCCACTGTCATCACCATAACCTCCACTGTCATCACCATCAACCTCCACTGTCATCACCATAACCTCCACTGTTATCACCATAACCTCCACTGTCATCACCATAACCTCCACTGTCATCACCATAACCTCCACTGTTATCACCAGCAGCACGAACACCATCGACACCCTCACCAAAGCCATCAACATCAACCAAACCACGACTACCTTAGCCAGGACCCCCTGTAGCAGCAGCAGCTGTAGTATTATCATCGTCATCCACAGCGCCATCAACTACCATCACCGCCACCACCACCTACAAACACACCCTCAGAACCACCAGCACCATAGACTCGAACCCCAAACCCCACAAGAACTACTCACGTAGCAGCTGGGCGTACAGGGGTTCCCGATCTACGGTACCCCGCCACTTGAACTTGGGCGTGGGGAAGAGCAGCACACTCTCCACGGGCCAGAAGGGGCCGTCCTTGTTGCTCTCCACGCAGAACTTGTCCACGTAGCGCCCGCTGTCGTCCAGCAGCTGCACGGCGGGCGGCAGTGTCCCTGAACGCAGCGCCTTCAGGAAGCCCTCCTTGGTGTAGAAGTGGCGGCTCTTAGGCTTGCCCCCGCCCTCCCGCCCGCCCCCTACTCCCCCCCACCCCCCCCCCCTCTCCGTACCGCTGCACGGCGTTGGTGTAGTCCTCGCGGATGTTCTTGATGCCTTCCGAGTTCTCCAGCCCGAAGACCCCCGGGAAGTGGTCCTGGCTGGACTTGGACAGCTCGTCCCGGAAGACGAACTCCACCTGACCGAAGAGGTAGGGGTTGAGGGTTCAGGGGTCATGTATCGGGTCTGACCGGTGGGTGGGTCAAGGTTGTCTGGCCGAGTGGAGAGAGTCATGGGTGTTCTGTGGGTGTGCTTGGTGGCTGAGTATTGAATGTTTCTGACTCTTTTAACTGACCGGTTGATAGCTTGGTTGTTGACTTGTTGCTTCAGTCGTGGTGTGAGACACCCATGTGGGCAAAACAAACATCCTCCATACCAGTATTTGAAACAACATACAGCAATTGTGTCGGGCAAAAGATTCAGACAGGAAATATTCCAAGACATTTTCCAGAGAAAGGGGGCTACCTTTCACTGCATCGTGCGAGTACAAGTCAACACAGTGCACAAGAGGAAAGATTTTCATACAAGTCGAACACAGTGCACAAGATGAAATTTTTCATACAAGTCAACACAGTGCACAAGATGAAAATTTTCATACAAGTCAACACAGTGCACAAGATGAAATATTTTCATACAAGTCAACACAGTGCACAAGATGAAATATTTTCATACAAGTCAACACAGTGCACAAGATGAAAGATTTTCATACAAGTCAACACAGTGCACAAGAGAAAGATTTTCATACAAGTCAACACAGTGCACAAGATGAAAGATTTTCATACAAGTCAACACAGTGCACAAGAGGAAAGATTTTCATACAAGTCAACACAGTGCACAAGATGAAAGATTTTCATACAAGTCAACACAGTGCACAAGAGAAAGATTTTCATACAAGTCAACACAGTGCACAAGATGAAAGATTTTCATACAAGTCAACACAGTGCACAAGATGAAAGATTTTCATACAAGTCAACACAGTGCACAAGATGAAAGATTTTCATACAAGTCAACACAGTGCACAAGATGAAATGATTTTCATACAAGTCAACACAGTGCACAAGAGAAAGATTTTCATACAAGTCAACACAGTGCACAAGATGAAAGATTTTCATACAAGTCAACACAGTGCACAAGATGAAAGATTTTCATACAAGTCAACACAGTGCACAAGATGAAAGATTTTCATACAAGTCAACACAGTGCACAAGAGGAAAGATTTTCATACAAGTCAACACAGTGCACAAGATGAAAGATTTTCATACAAGTCAACACAGTGCACAAGATGAAAGATTTTCATACAAGTCAACACAGTGCACAAGATGAAAGATTTTCATACAAGTCAACACAGTGCACAAGAGGAAAGATTTTCATACAAGTCAACACAGTGCACAAGATGAAATATTTTCATACAAGTGAACACAGTGCACAAGATGAAAGATTTTCATACAAGTCAACACAGTGCACAAGATGAAAGATTTTCATACAAGTCAACACAGTGGACAAGAGGAAAGATTTTCATACAAGTCAACACAGTGCACAAGAGGAAAGATTTTCATACAAGTGAACACAGTGCACAAGATGAAATATTTTCATACAAGTGAACACAGTGCACAAGAGGAAAGATTTTCATACAAGTCAACACAGTGCACAAGAGGAAAGACTTTCATACAAGTCAACACAGTGCACAAGAGGAAAGATTTTCGCGGGCGCTAAATTCAAAATGAGTTAAAATAATTTGGAATTTGGTACCAAACGTCACACTATGTTGCAAGTATCGTAATACTCCTGGTACTGACTCTAAATGTGTTCAATGTTCAGATGAGAAAACATTAACGAATAAAGACACGATAAGAGAAAACACTTTGCCACAATGCATATTGCTGCCTTGATAGTTTTTCTCCCCTTTCTTTCAGCTTCAAAACGGAGTGACTGAGGGCGGACAATGAGGCCAACTTTGGAAAGAGAGGGGATGAGTTACCGCCAGGGCTACCCACCGGTCATGGTCCCCCTTTTTTTAAAACACCTTTCTCAAATAATGCCTCTGTGTCTTCTAGTCAGTCCAAAATATCTATGAAAAACTAGATATTGAAAAAGAAAACGGAAAAAAAAAACGAAGCTCATAACAACATAGACTCCCCCCCCCCCCCTCTCTCTCTCTCTCTCACAGACCGAAGTATAGCTGTATCGCTGTGTTTGAGTTGAATAGGTCGCTATACATCGGCACATAGAGATCCCTGTCACATTGTAAATCACATTAGAACTGTATCTTGGATTGCTAACAATTTCACATTTTATCACCATTTTTTTTTTGGTTTAATCTACGCTTTTTTCTGTGACCCTTTTTTCATGACGTCGTCTTCTGCGAGTTTTGTCTGCCGTTTCACTCCAATGAAGTCTACAACTTAACGCACATCCGGAAAAAACAACTCTTCCAGTTTCTTAAGATATACATCAGACAAGATTCTGAATATTTCTTTAAACAAGTCTCTCCTTGCATGTCAGTCTCCATTTTGAAAGCTACAGACAGCATCACTTTTGAGGCAACATGAAATAGCATGGTTAGAATAGCTACATGAAATAGCATGGTTAGAATAGCACCATGAAATGCATGGTTAGAATAGTACATGAAATAGCATGGTTAGAATAGCTACATGAAATAGCATGGTTAGAATAGCTACATGAAATAGCATGGTTAGAATAGCTACATGAAATAGCATGGTTAGAATAGCTACATGAAATAGCATGGTTAGAATAGCTACATGAAATAGCATGGTTAGAATAGCTACATGAAATAGCATGGTTAGAATAGCACCATGAAATAGCATGGTTAGAATAGCACCATGAAATAGCATGGTTAGAATAGCACCATGAAATAGCATGGTTAGAATAGCTACATGAAATAGCATGGTTAGAATAGCTACATGAAATAGCATGGTTAGAATAGCTACATCAAAAATAGCATGGTTAGAATAGCTACATGAAATAGCATGGTTAGAATAGCTACATGAAATAGCATGGTTAGAATAGCACCATGAAATAGCATGGTTAGAATAGCACCATGAAATAGCATGGTTAGAATAGCTACTGTCTCACATAAAAGCGAATGCCATAGCCATTAGAGTACCACACATCTGTGTCTCACAAAGGAAAACCTTTCTCGGACAAAACAGGCAAAACATTGTTCTGTTCATATATGAAAAGCCACTATTATGTCCCGCCGACCGGCCGTCTGTCTGTCTGTACACAAACAAACACATACATACACGCACGCACGCACGCGCGCGCGCACACACACACACACACACACACACACACACACACACACACACACACACCACATGCACACATACACGCACGCACACACACACACACACACACACACACACACACACACACACACACACACACACACAGAAGAACGGGATCTGAAATGTGTGAGCTGCATGTAATTGTTTGCTTCTTTTCTTAATTCGTTTCGTAAAGTTACCTAGTTTTGAAACAGAGATGATATAGGCTAATCTTGATTGTTGTTTCATGTTTGTTAGTGCTGTGCTGTACACTGTATATAATACTTTATGATGACCACAAGTAACAGTATGACGTATTTTATTGCATACAGGATATTTGACTGGGACTGCCTCCCCCTCTCTCTCTGTATGCATATGCGTGCATGCACACGAGCGCTCTTTTTGTGCATGCGATACAATGACCTGATTTCAGTGATTCTCTGTCACGCCAGTACATTTCAAACAGACTTACTAGGCCCTCGTTGGTTGAGTCAAAGGCAAGTCTGTTAGAAGAATAGTAGGTCGATCGGTGGCTTGACGGGCTAGTGACCTGACTGATTAACATATCCACTGCCTGCCCGCCAGACGATGATCGATAGATCAGCTTGTGAAGGGCGTGAAGGAGTGAGTGAAGAGTTTCTTGACAAATTTCCGTAACTCTTTTTCCATCGATACATTACGTATAGTTTGGTCCAAGTCGTAGAGTCTAAAATCAGACGACATGAAAATATATCAAAGAAAAAAGCACGTATTTTTATTAAACAAAAACGGAAACAAACAAACATAAAAAGAACACGACAGTGAAATAATCTATTGCTGTTTATCATTCAATTCATATTTCTGCCGAGCAATTTTCCTGCAATACATGAGGTATTATGTTTGTGTGTTTAAACAAACACGCATTGAAAAAAAAAATTATTGAAAAAAAAACCCTTTCATCTGACGCACCCCCACACACACACACACACACAACACCAACACACACACACACAACACACACACACCCACAAAACACAGAAGGGAAAAGGGATTGAAAAAGGGGGGAGCTGCATGTAAATTTTTTGCTTCTTTTTTTTTCGTTTCGTAAAGTTACCAGTTTTGAAAAAAAGAGATGGGTATAGGTTTTTCTTGATTGTTGTTTCATGTTTGTTTTTTGCTGTGGGTGTAAAATTTTATATAATATTTATGATGACCACAAGTAAAAAGTTTTGACGTAAATTTTTTTGCATACAGGATATTTTACTGGGACCTGCCCCCCCCTCTCTCCCCCTGAAAGCAAATGCCCTGCATGCACACGAGCGTCTTTTTGTTCAAGCGAAACAATGACCCCCGATT
>JAMYXO010007723.1:2500-11751 GCA_033310375.1 Conus canariensis
GAACACGATAAATGGGATGAAGTAGCAAACCACAGAGTTGAATCATTTTAATACGGTATGAAAATACGTAAGAAGTACAAGGTAACACAGTTACATGCAATTAAAGAGAGAGAGAGAGAGAGAGAGAGAGAGAGAGAGTAAGGGAGAGGGAGCACACGAAACATGGAAAGAAGTAGCAAAGCACAAAATCTAATCATTTTTGATACGGCTTAAACATACATAGAAGGTGAAATGTAACATAATGATATGCATTTAAAAATGAGTTAGAGAGAGAGAGAGAGAGAGAGAGAGAGAGAGAGAGAGAGAGAGAGAGAGAGAGAGAGAGAGAGAGAGAGAGAGAGAGGGAGAGGAGAAGAGAGAGAGAGAATAACAGAAAAAGATTCGAAGAAAATCATGAAAACACGTACAGCTGAAACCACTGACGGAGAAAATCATGTTAAAGACAAACACATTAATAATGTGTGCAATATGACCCAAGGCAGCTTGGCTGAATCATGTAAGAAACGGAGAATGAAAGAGAACAAATAAAAGAAAGAATTAATGATAGGGGATAAAAACCATGCAACAAACACATATCGAACTAGTCACGCTGAAGAGATGAGACAAATAGAACACATACAAGATTGGGCTTGCGCGTAAGATAGATAGAGAAATAGAGACACAGAGAAAAGAAAATAGGCAGATACGGGATAACAAGAACGCACACGCCTTCTCGCGAACACACACACACACACACACACACACACACACACACACACACAGAGAGAGAGAGAGAGAGAGAGAAGAGAGAGAGAGAGAGAGAGACAGCAAGTTTGGTTATGTGCTCTTTGTCTCCATCAGGACAGGGGTCAACAGAAATGGTGGAGCTGTGTGGAATAAGTCTGAAAAAAAAAGTTTGTGAACCCTTTTCACGACGCCCCATGCGATAGTTTTCACTCCTTCTTCTTCTTCTTCTTCAGCGTTCCAGTGTCTGGTAGCGTGGGAACTCGTTTTACCCTATTGGGATACTCACACTATACTCGAGGGTATAGTCAGTTCACTCCGACTTCGTTGAGTGCAGAAATTTGTGGGAAGAGGTTGTGGGAAAAGATAGATAAAAGATACGGTAGACAGAGAAAAAAAAAATTGCTCGGATTACCCATGTTGAATGCTTCAGGCTTTCTCTGCATCTATTCAAAGTAAAAGCGAAATCTTATTATGCCCCTTTTCCTTCCTCATTTGCTGTTGTTATACTAACCAACAAACGTAAACAAGATTGTGTTCCTCTACGTTTTACTTGTGTTGCTTTCGTTACTGTAGCGTTGCTATTTCACCCAAAATATATTTAAGTCTATGCTCATTGCAAAGTTCGCGTTTTACCCTTTCTGTTGATATAAAACAATTGCTTATTAGGTTTATATTAGGAGACGTAAAATAAATACAAAAGGGCAAAAATCGCGCGTCTGCAACAGTCGTAAGCACGTGTGGTGCACGCGTCTGCAGGGAAGGGACGTTGCTGTGCTGCGCCTGTCGTGAATGAACGCGGATCGGGTATGAAGAAGAAGCATAAACCAGATCGCTATATTCGGTTAAATGACGTCAGTTTTCTGTATCAAGTCGTGCCATCTATATCCGATGGTACTGGTAAGGTCCTCTTAACAGCCAGCCGACCACACCCCACCAGGAGACAGGAACTGGACATGTGCTTGATCAACGTCGCATTCGACAGAAGATGTAAAGTCAAGATGAGGTAATAATTATTACGCAAGTACCTTTATCTTTTACTGCATGCGACTGTATTAATAACAACCACCAGCACTGTTTTACAAATCACTTTCACTTCTGCCCCTCAGTTCACAATTTTGTATCACAGTTGTTCACGGTTTTATCGTAAACACTTAATTAACATGCTGCAGAAAAGAGGAACACGAATGTTCAGCTAGTAGTGTCGAGACCAAATCTCGCGAAGGAAAAACAGATGCAAGAGCAAACTTTGAAATTCCAACCTCCTGTCTGTGTCGGTCTCTCGCTTTTTGTCATGTAACAAGCAAATGCGTGTATACTTATTTTGTATTACGTAATGTAGAAGACCGTAAGTATGGTTATACTCTCCCAGCCCTAGATTTCCCCGTTAGCGTTAAGTAGCCGGTTTATACCTATCGGAAGAACTCATGATAAAACAGAGAGAGAGATGCGATACGCTTTTTTACGGTATGGTATTAATTGGTCATTTCCGTTAAAGTCAGTCACAAACACCATTACAACACAGAAGAAGACAAACTGGTACTTTCATAGCGTGAAATGTACATGAGGAGTACGAATTAGAACGATATAGTGAAAACAACGTAGCTTGCAACAACCTAGTTAAAAGTTTTCATGCACTCATGGTTTTGTGCTTTGCTACTAAAGTTTTCTTGTTCCCTTGGTAGAAAATAGATATGTTACCACATTCTAAAATTCTGTGGTATTCTCACCACACATGACTCAAAAACGGAATCCAACAGCACCCCAAAGGAGCCAACAAAAGGTACAGAAGGTAAAAAAAAAAGAAAAAGTGGTAAGGAAATAAGTTGCTGAAAACTACAATCATTAAGTAAACAGTGTAAATGTCGGGGAGAATCTTTGACCCTATGCCTGAGGATCCATTATCCAGGATGCAAGGGAGATCAACAGTGTCAACAGTCAAAGTGGTCAATCTTACTGTGTACTAACCCCGGCATTGTCAGTCATGTAAGTGCTGACGGCAGCTAAGAATTGTACAGAACAGCCTTAACCTGCATCTCCTAGGAGATGCTATCTTCCATTGATTGACCAAACAATAACTTACTGAACAATTTAGTAGTGGTGGAAAAACAAGTGTAGGCTAACAATTCCTATGTCATTATATTAAATGACTTGAAAAAGGGGGATGGAAGTGGGGGGGGGGGGGAGGGAGACAGGGGCAAAAGGAAAGGGAGAATGAACACTCAGGGAAAGTGTTTATCATGAACATGAAATCCTTCACTAACAGCGTAAGAGAAACCATCGTAACCCATCTTGAAAACAGAACCATTCATACCGCCTCCCCCCTTGGCCTTTCGTTCGCTGACCCGGCAATTTAATACACAGTGGAACCGCGACCCCGGGGCGGCACCTCCCCGTTCACCCCCTCTCTACCGGAGAATTCAGACTAACACTCCCCACCCCTTACCCCGGGAGGGCAGCTCCCCCTTCGCATCTCTCTACTGGGAGTCCAGACTAACACTCCCACCACCCCTCTCCCTCCCCCTCCCCTTGAAGAGTCAACTAAAGGAAGTTGTTTTTTTTTTTTTTTTTTTTTAAAGAAGGCATAAGGAGGCATAAAAGAAAAATATTTGTTTAAAACACACTTAAGTCAGTACAGTTGTTTGCGTCATCCTGAACTACATTTTGCTGAGACGTGTTAAGAGTATCATAAAGGCTGAGGTGGCGTCAATGTGCTTGTTTAGATGAAAAAATATGGGCGTCGTGGTATGGTGTGGTACCACATTCCCCTCCACCTTTATGAGAATATGGAGGTTGAGACCCTTTACACCTCCCCACCCCAAACTTTTATAAAAAATTTGAAAATTTGTAGCCCCCCCCCCCCCCCCCTTCGCAACTATACCCCCTTCCCGCCTTGATTAGAATTTGGGAGATGATAATAGACCCCACCCTACCCCGTCTTCGAGTTATACAAGAATTTGGAAACCGAGAATCATCACTGCCCCCACCTTCCCCCCTGTTGCTCCCCTTCCCCGCTATATATATATATTATATATATATATATATTATATATATATTTTTATATTTGCTAGCACATCCCATCTGAACAGGCCCCAATAAGAACCACAGGCCGCACGTGCAGCAAACGAGATCCGCCTGCACACACAGAGTTGAAATCAAGCCCTGCACGCCATAAAAGATCGTTGGCGTGCCCCCCCAAAGATATCGGATGATAGCAAGGCTTGAAACAAGCTTGTAGATTTTAATACTTCATTTTAAAAAAATATTTTTAACAGATAGTAGTAAATATATAATAATATATATATATATATATATATATATATATATAAATATTTACGTCTCTTCCCTCACTACCTTACCTGCTGGCACTCAGGCATAGGCTCAAAGATTCTCCCCGACATTTACACTGTTTACTTAATGATTGTAGGATGTCATGTGCTGGCGAAGGCAAATAAAGCCGAAAATTTCATTTAGAACCACGACAGCTTGTTGTTCTTGTGTCTTTTTCTTGTTTTATATATATATATATATATATATATATATATATATATATATATATATATATATATATATATATATGTATGAGGATGAGAACCATCCCCTCTCTTCCCCTCTCCACCCCTCCCCCTTTTTTTATAAATTTTCGTGATGTTGGACGATAAGAGCCTTAATTGCCCTCTCTTCCGCCTGTCCCCCTTCTGCCCCTTTTAATGCAAAAAATAGTCCCCTACCACCACCTCCCCGCCCACTCTTGCTGTTAAAAGAAGTCGGAAAATGAGAGTCATGGCCGCTATCCCCCATCCCCACACTACCCCCTCCCCTCTGCCACCTTTATTACAAGAAAAGTTTAGAACATGAGTCTCCCCCACCCCATGGGGGTGAGTAGGTTAGGTCATAATGTTTACTGAGCGGCGATCTAAATAATAGTGTTAATGGATTGGTCACACTGCCAGGGCATTTTCTTTTCAGCCAGTGAAGATGGTTGTAAATCTGGTGCCTGCCAACTAATACTGACAAACAGAGGAAGCAGACAAAAAAGCAGAAGAAAAATCGCAAAGACGATTGTGATGTTGCTGCATTATCAATTCATTTCATTGTCTACATCGATCACATACCCCTCACATCCATGTTCACCAACAGTCAAACACAGCTGTCTGCAAGAATTGAACAATGGGTTGTGAGAATGCAACCCTGTGAGATGATGGTGCAGTATCAACCAGGTCTTGAGAACCCAGCAGACTATCTCAGTTGTCACCCTGTCAAACAGTCTCCAGCCAGGCGAGAGGAGAAGATTGCTGAAGAGTATGTTCACTATGTTGCCACTACATCAACGCCAAAGGCAATGACCCTGGACAAAACTGTCACACAGACTGAAACAGGCTCAACTCTTTCGTCTGTGATTTCTGACATCCAATCGAACCCATGGTTCACCAAAGACAAGGATGTAGACAGCAAGACATTTGAAACACTCAGTCTGCGTCGAACTGACCTTTCACTTGGCCATGACTCCTGCATCATCTTGAAGGGTTGACAGATCATTCTACCTGCATCTTGACACTGTGGATGTTGCCCATTCTGGCCATCAAGGGGCCGTGCAAACTCTGGCACTTCTCAGAGAAAAAGTGTAGTTCAGAGGAATGCAGACCTTGGTGGAGAACACCGTCAAGAACTGTAACATGCTAGGTCATTATACTGACTGCAGCACTGGGAACACGTCAAGACTGTATGACATGCTAGGTCATTATACTGACTGCAGCACCTGGAGAACACCGTCAGAAAGAACTGTTATGACATGCTCAGGTCATTATACTGACTAGTCAGCACATGGAGAAACCACCCGTGCAAGAACTGTATGACATGCTAGGTCATATGCTCATATCACTGACTGCGCAATAGCACCTGGAGAACACCGTCAAGAACTGTATGACATGCTAGGTCATTATACTGACTGCAGCACCTGGAGAACACCGTCAAGAACTGTATGACATGCTAGGTCATTATACTGACTGCAGCACCTGGAGAACACCGTCAAGACTGTATGACATGCTAGGTCATTATACTGACTGCAGCACCTGGAGAACACCGTCAAGAAGAACTGTCAATGACATGCCTAGTAGATCATTATACTGACTGCAGCACCTGGAGAACACCGTCAAAGATACTGATATTGACATAGCTAGTACATATATACTATTGACTGCAGCACCTGGAGAACACGCGTCAAGTACACTGTTATGACATGCTAGGTCATTATACTGACTGCAGCACCTGGAGAACACCGTCAAAGTAACTAGGTATAGACATGGCTAGGTCATTATACTGACATTTGCAGCACACCTGGAGAACACCGTCAAGTACTGTATGACATGCCAGGTCATTATACTGACTGCAGCACACGGAGAACACCCACTGTCACAGAACTGTCATGACTATGACCAGGTCATTAGACTGACTGCAGCACGTGAAGCTCTCTGCATGTCGGAGCTCCCTGAGGCTCCCTGGAAAGAAATGTCTGCTGATTGTGATCATCTATCCAGGCTAGCGGACAATACTTGTTGGTTGTGACAGTTGTGTACTCATACTATCCTGTTGTTCATATTCTTCAGTCCACCCTCAGCCGAAGCGTGATCTCCCGTCTTGACATGGTATTTGCTGAATTTGGTATCTCAGAATCATTGAAAGCAGACAATGGACCACCCTTCAACAGCAATGACTTCACACAGTTTTGCTCTCACAGGGGTATCAAACACAGAAAGATTATTCCATTATGGCCCCGTGCTAATGCAGAGACAGAATGTTTCATTAGAACAATCAAGAAAACAATCGAGACTGCAGCTTCAACCCACTTCAAACAGGAGATGTACAGATTCCTCCTTGATTACCGTGACACACCTCACTCCACTACCAGTGTATCACCAGCTGCTGCTCCTTTCGGCTGAAAATGGAACCAAACTTCCTCAGATCACCAAACACTCAGATGACAATGTTATACAACAAGAAGATGCCTCTCAAAAAGCTATGATGAGATGTAATGCTGACAACAAAGCCTATGTGAGACTTTCAGATCTTAAAGTCGGTGATCCTGTTTTCCTGAAAGACTGTCACGCTCTGAAATCCAACACTTCCATTTTTTCCTCTGGTGGTGACAAACAAGAAAGATTCCATATCACTGCTCAACGAGGTCCTCAAGGCGTCACCAGAAACAGCAGCTTCTTCAACAAAACCTCCCTGCCATCCGTCCGCTGCATAGACTGACCCTGATCCACCTGAGTGTAAACAAGCTGAACCAGATCGATTTGCTCCTTCAGACTCACCACCCATGCACACACACACTTCAAAGCATCACTCACACAACATGCAAACACTGTGAACGTCCCCAGAAGATCTGGCCATGGCATCAAGCTGCCCAAGAAATACGATGATTTCATAGGGTCCAAATAAGCACTTTAATTTGACTCTTGCATGATTGATCAGTTCATGATGAACAACTCCATAGCAAAATGAGCTGAAAAATGATACCAAAAATAGTTTTCAGTTTGCATTTTTGTTTCCGTGTTGATACTTTTCTTTTAACTGTATTTCGTCATGGATAACGGCTGTAGGTTGTTTCTTCATTACATTTTATCATGGATAACGGCTATAGGTTGTTTCTTACTTCTATTTTATCATGGATAACGGCTATAGGTTGTTTCTTCATTCTATTTTATCGCGGATAACGCTATAGGTTGTTTCTTCTTTCTATTTTATCATTGGATAACGGCTATAGGTTGTTTCATCATTTTATACTGCTGCATGATGTAAGCCAAAAATATCTATTACTATTTGTGCATATATGTGACTTGGATGTTTCCCTTCTAACACCCAGTATCCTCCTTATTTTGTTTATTTTTATGCTTCGCATTTCCAAGGACAGGGAGAGAACAGAGTGACATTTTATTTTCTTTCTTCCAGAGTTTCAGGGAAAGACCCACAGTGGCATTTCTTTTTCATGTTATTTCAGACCAGTCAAACTGGATCAGAAAGCTACATGATATTTATATTCAAATAGCATTTTGTTGAAATCCCATTGGTAACTTTCATAATAAGCGTAACAGAATCTAATTTCTTTTTTTCCTTCGTGATACTTATCCGAGGAAGAAGATGTAATGTATTGAAATGAATCAGTGTGATGCAAGGGAAACAACTGTTGTTGTTGGTTGATGCATGTGCTAAATGTATGGAGTGTAACCGACCATCCTGGCGGCATGAATCACTAGGATAAAAGTTATGGGATTTCCAACGAAGTATAATCGTCTGTCTGTCCATACCGATTGATTAGAAAGTTATCTCCCTTAAGTGGAAGAGAAAAATGGATGTTTGATGACAGCGGGAGATTCATATTTACGACATTTTTGCTAAAGAACAATTTAAAATCTTTCCGTTTATTTAAGTTTTGTGGTGTGCTAAGAACTGGAACATGCCAATTTTTTTAAAGAAAAAATAGGGCGTGGGGGCCCAAAATTTTGGTCCAGCCCCTACAAAGGGTTTTTTTTTTTTTTACGTTACTTTCCAAAACGCACCCCCCTTTTTTGAGGGGACCCCCATAATTTAATTCACGAAAACCCGTGAGTGAATCATAAAATCCAAGGTCCGGGGGGGCCAGGGAAACTGGGGGAAATGGAAAAAAAAAAAAAAAAAAAAAAAAAAAAAAAAAAAAAAAAAAAAAATAAAAAAAAAAAAAAAAAAAAAAAAGGGAAGGAAGGGAAATAACTTGGATTCAAGGACAACTATTAAAGGGGTACAGAGGAAAAATATGGACTGCTGGCGGGTGTCGAAAAGAAAATAAAAAGGTAGTTGCCCCCAGTGAGGGGGACTGCAGTCGGAAAACTAAACAAAAACTTTTAAATTTTAATACTATATCCGTCGAAAAATGAACAAACGAACAAAAAGCAGAACACAACGTTTTTCGACCTCTTAGGTTTCTTCGGGGCCCAAAAAAAAAACCCGGACATTTTAAAAGAAGAACGAGCAATCATTTTCTTAAAAAGGACAAGATGGGCTTTTTAAAACAACAAAGACAAACCACATAATAAGTTTGTGTTTTCAGCCCTCTTTTTTTCCCCCAAAGACCAGGGTGGCCTAAAGAGCCCTGGCGCCCAATGCTCAGTTGGGATGTTACCGGGGGGTGAGTCCCATTTTTTTCATTAGAATTCAGGAACCAGGCTGAAAAACCTTTTTCGGTTTCCCCCTTTATGGACCGGGCTGTACGGACATCAATTCGGTCTGGGGCGTTCAAAAAACAGAATGCTTACACACATCAAACCCCCCCCCCTTTTCTCTCTCTCTCCTCTTTCCCCCCCCTCCCTCTCTTTGTGTGGGTGTGGGGGTGTGTGTGTGTGTGTGTGTGTGTGTGGGTTTTTTTTAAATAGTCCCTCGGTCACCTGTACAAAACGTTTCAGTCCCTGTTTGCTTCTTACCATTTAGGAACTTTGTCCGCCAAAAAATCAAAAGAAATTTTTGGGGACAGGGACTTCAGACCCCCTTAAACA
>JAMYXO010007724.1:0-11751 GCA_033310375.1 Conus canariensis
TTTTTTGGGAAAATGCGGGAGCCTTACTTACTTGGTTGCTACTAATACTACTACATCTTCTTACAAATACTACAATACAAAACTTCTACTCTTTTTTTTAAAATCTACTATTTCTTTTTTACTACACTCTACAAATTCCCTGTACTGCTATCCTACTTTATTACATACTATCTCCACTACTACTACTCTTCTACACTTTTTACGAGATTAAAAATTTAATTCTTAAACAGAAAATTTAAAAATGTCTTTCTTTGTAACAGCGATGCAAAACCTGTTTTTTTTTTATCTTTTTTTTTGGGGAGATGCAAACTGTTTCTTTTTCTTGACGCAAAACAGAACCTATGTTTTTTTTCTTCTCTATGCATACATTTTCTCTTTCCTTACGGGACGAAAACAACAACAAAAAAACCCAAAACAACAACAACGCCAACTACTCACTACTACTACTATTGTTTGAAAAAAACGCAGAACTTGTTTCTTTTAAAAAGATGCAAAACGCATTTTCCATTTTTTTTTTTTTTTTTTTTTTAGAAATGCAAGCCTACTTTTTTTTACATCAATCTAAGATGACTCCTTTATTCGCAAAGTGGAAAATAAATTTTTTCGTCACAGTTAAAAAAAAGATCCCCCTTCTTTACAAAAAAAATCTTAATTTTTTTTTTTTTTTTTTTTTTTTTGTGTGGGTGTGGTTTTTTTAGTGAGATTTACAGAAAAAAGTTTTTTTTTTTTTGTCCTTTCTTTATGGGATGCAAATTTACCGGTTTTTTTTTTAACGAATTTCATGCTACTTGATTTTCATTGACGGTTACAAAAAAATTTTTCTCCTCATGGAGATGTAATTTTTTTTCTTTTCTTCGCAACGTCCCACCCCCCCCTTTTATTTCTGGTTGCAAATGCAAAATTTTATTATCCCTTGAAGAAGTGTTAAAAAAATCCTTTTTCTTCCAATATAAATGCAAAATCTGTTGGTTTTCTGTAATAAAAGTGCAAAAGCCTTCTTTTTTTTCTGGGGGTGAAGTGAAAACCCTTTTTTTCTATGGTTGAAGCAAACCCTTCACAGAGATGGAAAAATTACTTTTTGAAGAAAAAAAAGGGGGAACTATATTCCATTTATGTTATGGAGACGAAAAAAGACCTTTTGTTCTCTCCTTCCCCATTGCGACGAAATTGAAAATTTGTGCTTTTATTTTAAAGCGCAAAATATTTTTTTCTTGCTGAAGAGCAAAACCAGTTCTTATGTAGAAAAAGACAGAGGAGCAAAACCCGTCTTTCTCGTAAAAGAGGTAAAAAACCCTTTTATTTTTCCCATAAAAACAAGATAAAAAACCTTATTTGTTTTCCTTTCATACTTTTGATCATTTTTTTTTTTTTTTTTTTCTTGTGACCGAGGTACCAAACATTTTTTTCTACGTGCCCAAGGCGAAATCTTTTTTTTTTTCCTCCCCCCACGAGGTGGAAAACCTTTAAGGTTTTTTTTTTTTTTTTTTATAAAACGAGTGAAACCTTTTTTAGACTTTTCCCGTAAACAGGGGGCGCCCTTTAGAGGCAAAACAAACTTTTTGCCCCCCCCCCCCCCCCCCCCCCCCCCCCCCCCCCCCCCCCCCCCCCCCCCCTCCCGTTCAGGGGGATAAATTTTTTACTTTTTTTTTTTTTTTTTGGGCCTAATGAAAAGCAAGGAAACTTTTTTTTTTTTTGTTTTTTGTTTTTTCCCGTCTTGTCCCCAGGTCAAAATATTTTTTTTTGTTGACTCGTGACCGAAATCATACCTTTTCTCGGTCGACGTACAAAAACCTGTTTACCTCGACGAGCCATACGTCTTCTTGTTTTCCAAAAGAGGTGTTAAAAGTCCTTTTGTCTTTCGACAGAAAAACACAAAACGCCCCTTTTGGGGTTCTTCGGAGAAACGCAAAAACGTATTTTTCTTAACAGAGGTTTTATATGCCTTTTTTTTTCCTGGCGAGGGTTTTAAAGGTCCTTCTTTCTTCGGTAAGGTGTTAAAGGTCCCTTCTTGTCTCCAACACAGGTGCGAAACGCCCATGTCCTCGTAAGGTGTTAAAGGTCCTTCTTGCCCTTCGCAAGGTTTAAAAGGTTTTTTTGTTTTCGACTGAGGGCAAAATACCCTTGTTTTCCAAAAGGGGTACAAAACTCATACTTTTTTTTCGCAGGGGTTAAACGTCTTTTTGGGCTCTAAAGGAAAAATTTTAAAAGCCCGTCTTGTCTCCACAGAGCGTAAATATCTTTCTTGTCTCTCGACAGGGGCACAAAACGTCCTTTTTTCTCGACGAGCCGTAAAATTTCCTTTTTGTCTTTCGAAGGGCTCAAAACCCCTTTTCTGTTTCCGACAGGGCGAAAAAAATATCCCCTTTCTTGTCTTCGCAGAGGCACAAAAACGCCCTGCTGTTTTCGACAGGGCGCAAAAAACCTTGTCTTCGACAGAGGCCAAAAAGCCAAACTGTTTCCGACAGGCGTAAAATATCCTTCTTGTCTCCGACGGGGGCTGAAAAGCCCCCCTTTGTTTTCGACAAAAACCAAAGGTACTTTGGGACATCGGGCCCCTATCAAAGGGACACTCCCCGGGAGAACTGCAGATAAAGAGAAGGGGACTTGAAGGGGGGAGCGCCCGCCAAGTGATCTCGGGGGTGGTCTTCTTCATCGATCTGGGCCCCCCCCCTGCGCCCTTTTTCCAGTGGACGCCTGTGCCCGGGATCTTGCTGTGACCCCTCTTCGAAAAGGACGTGGGCCCCTGGTCACGCCGGTAAAACTTTTTCTGGGGGTCTTTGCTTGGGAACGTTGGATTTTACCGTGAAGGGGAGTGTTGTTGTGTTGTTGTGTTTGTTTTTGTGGTGTGTGTGTGTTGGTGTGTGTGTGTGGTGTGTGTGTTGTGTGTGTGTGTGTGTGTGTGTCCAGCATACTGACAACTGACGTCATAGCTAACACACTCGGGGTTTTATAAAAGTTTAAATGCCAATTGGCAATCATGTATCTTCTTCAAAACAAAAATGCTTTTTTCTTCTTTTTTCTTCTGCAACACGGGCTGAAACTCTGCGGAACTCCCTGTAGAGAAGGCAAGGATTTATCCCACTACCCAACAAGGGAGTGGGTTTTTTGTGGTATGCCCCTTTTTTTTTTTTTCATCCTGCATGACTGGGGGACGATTTGTGACGTAAAATTTTATGGGGTTTTATTCAAGATACCCCCCAAAAAACCAAAATACAGAGCTCAAAAGGGGGGGAAAAGAAAAAAATATCTTAAAAGACCCACTAAAAAAAAAGCAAAAACTATCAACGGGCACTCCCCCGGGAACATGGAAGGAAAGGGTTTTGTTTTTTCTGTAAGTAAAAATACATAATGTTCGCAAGCCCCTTGTCTCTCCCCCCCCCCCCAACCCCCCCCCCCCCCCCCCCCCCCCCCCCCCCCCCCCCCCCCCCCCAAATTTAGAAAAAAATTTTACGTGCTGTAGCGGTTGTTTCCCCCCTGCTTCCTATGACGTCGTTCCTTTTTGTGACGTCAATCCACAACAGAGGTACACGAAAGGACGCAAGCGGGGGAGCAGTGCGACCAACCCCCGAGGCGACCTTGGGCCCCCACTGCGAAAACCCCGGTGGGGGGTAGTGTCTGTCTGTCGTCTGGAAGCAATTTCATTGATGGATGGAATTATAAAACTTGTACAGTTTGCCCCGGAGAAAAACAACAGCAAAAAAGAGTCTCTCTCTCTCTCTCCTCTCTCTTCAAAATGATTTATTTTGGGGGCACGTCGTTACAATTATTGAGATAAAAGACTTTGTCTCAGTAGCGTGTTTTAAAACTCACTCCCCCTTTTTAAAATGGGGGCTGCAGCATTTTTTTGAAAAGAATACAGTCGTAATGTTTTTCTTCTTCTCTCTCTCCTCTCCTTCTCTCCTCTCTCTCCTTCTCTTCCCCTCTCTCAAGTATTTGATTCTGTTGGGCATATGTTTCAATTTTTAAGAATAAACCTTGTCTGAGTATGCGATTCATTAAAATCAGTCCCCTTCAAATAGGGCATTTTTATTTTAATAATTTAGGGTGAATCTCCCCCCCCCCCACCCCTTGCTCCCCCCTCTCTCTCTCTCCCTCTCCCTCTTTCCCCCCCTCCCTCCCTCTCTCTCTCTCTCTCCCTCTCTCCCCCCCCCCTCTTCTCCCTCTCCCCCTCCCTCCCCTCCCCTTCTCCCCTCTCTCCCCCCACTCCCCCTCTTTTTTTTCCCTCTCTGTCTCTTTCTCTCTCTCTCCCCGCCCCCTTCTCTCTATCTCTCTCGTGAAAAACCTGACCAGCCTGCCCGAACACCTACCCGGCCCGGGGGGGGGGGCAACCAAAAAAACCGGGGCGATCACCTCGGGCAGGGGCCCCCTTTCTGCCTGCGGACGGAGGTGGCCCGGGGACCGTGCACCTGACCAGCAAATCGCCGTGGTATCGACCCGGAGAACCCGCAGTCCTCGGGGCGCACCGCTGTGGATCACCTGCGCTCAGGTAGGTGGCGCGCCTCGATCATGGGGGCCCGCCCTGATTGTGACAGAGAGCGGCGCGGCGGGGGGTGGGGGGGTGTGGGGGGGTGTGGTGAGGGAGGGGGACGGGGTGGGGGGGGGGGGGGGGAAGGGGAGGGAGGAGGGGGGAAGGGAGGGGGTGGGGGGTGAGAGAGTGAAGGGCGAATGAGAAAGGGTCTCTGTTTGTCTCTGTCTTGTGTGTCTGTCTCGTCTCTGTCGTCTTCGGGTTTTCTCTTCGGAATCGTCTGTCTGCGTGTCTCTTCGTATATCTATCTTTCTATCTTTGTCTGTCTGTCTGTCTGTCTTCTATCTATTATCTATCTGTCTACTTCTGCTATTATCTATCTGCGTCCATTTTTTTAATACTTTTGTAGGATTTCGTGCGCTTGCTTCCCTTTCTCTTTCTTCTCTAACAAAAGAGAGAGAGGAGAGAGAAGAGGGGGAATTTTTGGGTACGTGTTTGCGGGTTCATTTGTGCATGCATGCGTTTGTGTAGTAAAAGAAACTCGTGGAGAGCGTGGAGCGGAGTCCTCGAAGGAAGCCCTTCAAGCAGTTTTTCGGCCCTTATCTCCTGACACTAAAGGGGGGTTGGGGGCCCACCCGGTTCATGCCCCGGTTTTGCCCTCTGCTCCCCCCTTTTTTTTTTTCCCATTTGGGGACGACCCATGGCTGGGATTCAAACCCATGCCCCTCTGGACATGCTCATTTTCCACTTAATACTCGCGTTTTAAAACCCTTGAGCCAAGGGACGCCTGTTTTTTGTGGGGAAATTAAGCCTTTAGAATTCCCTTTTGTTCCCCTTGACCAGATCCAGCTTGAACCTCTCTCCGCTTCTGCCATTGTTTTCGGGCTCTGGTTTTTTTCCTTCCCTCAATTTGGGTTTGTTTCTGAGGTGTATGCAGACGTTTCCTACAAACCCCCAGCTCCAAATTTCTGCAGTAGGACTTTGCCTATAGCGTTTTCTCTCGGGCTGTTTGCCAACGCAACTTTTCAGTCTTGTAATTTTGGCTGCCTATTCTTCTCAAAAGGCACCGTGGCTCGTTTCAGTCTCTGCGGGTTGTTTTTAAGTGGACTACATGTCGGGTTTTCCACCATCTTGCTGATGCTCGGGTGACTTCCATTTGGGGGTCGCAGTGCTCCCAGTATCCCCCCGTCCAGCAACTCGCCTGCATGTTTCGAGTGGCACGGTTGTTCTTGGCCATGTTTGTTTCCCTCCTCCCGTAAATGTTGCGGGTGCTTTTGGAGTCCTTTTTTCCCTTTTTGTGGTTTTGGGTACTGCCCAGACATTTGTAAAAATTCTTTTGAGCACTTGGTGTGCCTCCTGTGTCCCTTCCTAGCCGGGTACTTTACTGAGCTTAGGACATGCCCCACTGTTTGTTTTTATGGCAGAGGGGCATGCAGGATCGCTGTTTTCCCCACTTACCAGGTTTGCTTTTGAGGGCGGGGTATATGCAGATCTGAGAATGAACTGACCTGAGGGGGCCTGTGCCAAATGTCTTCCAAAGTGAGACTTCTTGGGTGATTCTCCCACGTTTTCCTTTGCCCTTGTGGCTCTGCTGGATGTTTTTTGGGGTTTTTTTGGTCTTTTTCTTTTCTCTTTCCCCTGAATCATATTCCTTTGGGGTTTTTTCTTTGGCCTTTGACCACCCTTCGTTTTGGGGCACCCCCAGTCCCTTGTCTGTTTGGGCTGGTTTTTGTCCGTTATTTCTCTGATCTTTAGACTTTCTTTTTCGAAACCATCGCCTCTTGAACTTTCATTTTCTCTGCTCGGTGGGGGTTTTTGTTCCCACCCCGTTCCTGAGTCCTCCCGCATGCTTTTTAAGTCTGATCTTCCCTGCTTTGTATTCCTCCAGGTGGTTTGTGGTAGTTTTGCTTTTCCCTTTGGGGAAAGTACAGCGCTATGTCAGTCGACAGGGTGGGACACCAAGCCATTTCCTTTTTGAAATTTTTGTTTTGGCTTCCCTTGCCTAACTATGCTGGTGCAAGTCGTTATCTCAGAGGCCATAGGGCTTTTGGGATCAGCATGAACGCGCAGCCCCTTTTATTTGCCAGGGAGCCCACCCTGGGCAATGGTCTCCAAGCCCTTCCTCCGCCACTGTGGTTTCTTTTCTCTTTGTTTTTTCTTTCAGGTATCATCATACCATCTTCCAAAGGTCGCTGGTTTTCTGTGACTGTTGGGAAAGGCCTGGTTGGGAACACTGAAGACCCAGATCCGGCACTTTTTTCCCTTTCCCCAGTGAGAGACTCCGTGATTTCTTTGGCTTGAACTTCTTTTTTTGGGTGAGGGAAAATGCGTCCGCCTCCCAGCACATGACGTGTCTCGTCTTCTCTGATGAAAAACTGTGGTGCTCCCTGAAGGCCTTTAGAGGGGGCATTTTGTATCCTGCCAAAGGGCCGTTTGTCTGCGTTTGTTTGTTGCTGCTTTCAATGATTCCTTGCCGCACGAACAGTATTGGGGGAATTGCACGCCCTTTGAAATACCCACTTCCAAGTTGATCCAGTTTTTGTGTACCCCTTGTAGGAAAACCGCATTGAGAACCCCATTGAAGCTTCTTACAGTGGGGGTTTCTTTGGTAAATGGTACATTTAAGAGCCAACCCGATCATTCATGGGGCAAGATCCTATGCGTTTGCCAGACAAGCCACACTACTCCAGGTTTCTCTTTTTTGTTTTTGTTTTTGGATTGCGTCCCAGTCGGGGCGTGTTCTACCGCCGCCCCGCCGGGAGCCACCTTTCTGGGTGACACACCCAAATACTTGTTTTCCAGGGACTTGGTAGCCCCTTTCTGCCATGACAGAGAAGAAGAAATTTTTTCCCCTTTGACGTTCGTAGGATTTTGGCCCAACTGGCTGATGTCACTTGAGTTTTGCTCTTTGGGGTGTACACCCATCTGCCGTCACCATGGCCGCTGATTTTTGGTTCTCCAAACCGTCGCAGAGCCTGTGGAGCCACCTCCAGAAAAACTTGGGGACTTTCTTGTAAAGCTGGAAAGGTTTTCCCTTTTGGCCCGGGTATGATTTGGTCGGGTTTGTCGACCACCTTCTTGATTTCCGCCACGTTGGCTTCCCATTAAACGTTCCTCGGGGTTTGGGGGCCACACCAACCTTGAATGTCGAGGGTGTTTTTGCTTGGGGGTCAAGTAATTTTCCTAGTGCGTCAAGAACCCCTTTTGGTCCACCTTAGGGTTCCAGATTTTGGGGCTGCTAAAACAGTGTTCTGGCAAAGGGAAGGGGTCCTAAAGAAGCGCTTTTGTGTCTTCTTTTTTGCTTTTCCCCTTTTCCCTCGCGATTCCGTTTGTGAGGGCGTGTTTTTTTCTTTAGGTTTTTCCCACAGTTTTTCCCAACCCTTTTTTTCATGGCAGGGGTCTTCATTTGCTCTTGATTTTTCTTTTGGCCCCTGTCTTGTCCATCTTTTCTTGGCGTCTGGTTTCTTTGGAGGTGTTTTCTTTGGGGTAGTTTTTTGCTCCATAGGGTCTCTACTGTGGCATACCAATGTCCCCTATGGGTATTTGTGTTCCAGGGGGGCTTTTCCCTTCAGTGCATCGGTCTTTGCGATTTTTGCATCCGTTTTCCCATCTTCATTTCGTTTGTGTGGCGGTTATTTCAGGCGCCTGGCATCGAGGGCCCGTGCAAATTCCCCACCAACCAACAGGGGATGTCCTTGGCACTGTGGTTTAAATCCCGCCTTGGTCTTCCACGTCTTATCCTGATGCAGTGCGCTGCTGCTCATCAAAGAGTCTTAAACCATCCCAAACTTTGTTCTGGGATTTTATGCCCCGGGTGGTAGCGAAACGCTTTCCACAGACACATGGATATTTCCCTTTGGTCCATGTTCATGTCCGTTTGGGATTTGCAGTCATATTGGTTGAGCACCGATGGATTCATATTCTTCCCCCTTTCGGGAATCCCCGGGGCATTTTTCTTTTATTCTTTTAGCCCCATGTTAAGGCAAAATGGGGGGCCACCCACAGGCCTTGGGTTTGGTCTTTCCCGTTCCTCCGGGGTTTCCCCGTCCTCCCGGGGCCCATTCCCCGGGAAATCAAAGGTTTTCCCCTGCATCAGTAGAAAGAAACTCGTGTAATTTTTTAGCGCAAAAATTTTTACACGCTCTAGCGGGCCCCTGCTAATGCACCAACCCCCCACCAACCCCCCCCACCACCCCCCTGACAATTTATCGGAGTATTGATAGGGGTGGTGTGTGTGTGTGTGTGTGTGTGTGTGTGTGTGTGTGGGTGGTTGTGGCGCGCGCGCTTCGTGCTAATTTCAGGGTTACAGGACCCCTCCGGGCTTTCGGAGTCGGCCCCAAAGGACGCTTTTTTTTTCGGCCTTTTTCCCCGGTTTGATGTAGGGAGTGGTTTGGTTTAGTCTCGGTACGCTCCCCAACTCGGGGCATTATGGCAAGGGATGGGGTGGAGCCCGGGCCCGCTCTGCCCAGGTGCATGCTTGTGCGTGGTTGTGTGTGTGTGTGTGTGTGTGTGTGTGTGTGGTGTGTTGTGTGTGTGTGTGTGTTGTTAAAGAGGAGAAAGGGGGGGGGAGGAGCAAAGCAGAGAACTGCGCAGACGAAGACCGAAAAAGGAGAAAGAGAGACAACCCCCACGTTAAAAAACACAAACAAAAGAAAATTTCCCGGCCTTTACGTCACCTGAAAGCCCTCCCGTCCTCCCTCCCTGCAACCCTCCTTTCAGCCAGGGCTTGTGGCGGACACCAAAACCGGCGCATCATTAAGAAGTCGAAAACCGTTTTTGTTTCTTGTTGGTGGATGGTAATACCCCGCCTCTCAGGTTTCAGTTTCAGTTTATCAAGGTGTCATGCGTGGGGCTAGCCCATATACACTAAACCCCCCCTCCACTTTGTTTTGAGACCACAATCGCATGATTTTTACTGATGGATAAATGAAATAACAACTAAGAGGAGAAATTGAAGAAGAGTGTATCGCGGGTACGCACTGCGGATGTCTGCCACGCTTACCCCGCGCAGGTCAAATTAGTGCCCACCTACCCTTTGTTTTTGGGGTGTTGGGATGAATGCACATGGGGTGTAGGGGTTTGGGGGGCACGGGCCCCTAGCCAAATTTTTGATTTTGCGTAAAATACTATAAAAGTCTACGTAAACTGATCCCGACGCACACTTAAAACATAATCACCTCAGGGACAACAGACAGACAGCACATACAGAGAGAGAGAGAGAGAGGAGAGAGGGGGAAGAAGAGAGAGAGAGTTGACCTTTGAACCTTTTTAAATTTATTGTCATTACCAAAGAGGTCTTTTGACAAGGGGGGGGGGGGGGGGGGGGGGGGGGGGGGGGGGGGGGGGGTAAAGATAGTGAATGTCCTGTGTTGTGGGTTGTGGGCACGGGCATAGCCTTATTTAGTTTGGTAAACTACAGAATGAAGGCATAAACAAAGTAACAAGGGGGAGAATCGGGGAGAGACACGCGGGGGGGGGGGAGGGGAGGTGGGGGGGGGGGGGAGGTAACAGAACATAAATTCCCTCTTTCTTCCTGCAACAAAAGTACACTTTCATCCTAGGTGTATCAATGAAGGTAACAAAAACAATAAATTCGTACATTTCCTTATGTCCTCCGCACAGGATAAGCAGTAGGAAAAAAAAAAGAAAAAAAAGAAAAGAAATACAAACAAACAAAAGAAAAAAAACACACTTAAGACTGACTCGACCATCCACTCAATCAAATGATGACATTGTATCTTACTGATCTCTTCCACGTGCGATGAATGATAATAGTCATTCAGATATCTCTTATTATGCATTATCTTAAATTTCACTGTCCTTCACCTGTCTAATTTTCAATGCTTCCGCGATGAATTTCGCAGCTGATTTAATTACAAGTTCATCAGCGACATTTTGTCTTTTCGCTATATCTAACTGGAAAATGAACAATTTGTCCGCACTTCATTATAAGCAGTACAGTGGAACAGAAAGTGTTCTTCGTACAGTGTGTGTGTGCGTGTGTGTGTTCTTTTCGCTATATCTAACTGGAAAAATGAACAATTTGTCCGCACTTCATTATAAGCAGTACAGTGGAACAGAGAGAGAGAGAGAGAGAGAGAGAGAGAGAGAGAGAAGCATGTGTATATGCACACAGCAAAATGCAACAAAACAGAACAACACACACACACACACACACACACACACACCCAAGTCCTCCGGGAGGAGGCAACCACCTTAACGCAACCACCCACACGGAGAACATCTCATCGTCATCTTCCCCCCCCCCCCCCCCCCATCCTCCTCCTCCTCCTCCTCCTCCTAACAACCATTAACCTCTGACACCCCACCCCACTCTTCCCGCCTTGCCTTTCAGCTGCTACGAAAAAACGCGTTTTGGAACGGAAGGGATATGACCTTTGGCGATGGCTGTAACTACCTGTACCCCCTGGTCAACCAGGACGTCACCGCTCACGAGTTGGGCCACGGCGTCACTGACCGCTTCTCTGACCTCTACTACGATGACCAGTCCGGAGGAATGAATGAGGCCTTCTCCGACATGTCCGGCGAAGCGGCCGAATGTTCAGCACGGCCGCAACGACTGGGAGGTAACACAAACACTGGGCCACGAAGGGAGGGACATCCGCGACTCTGTCTGTCTGTCTGTGTGTGCCTGTCTCTGTCTGTCTGTGTGTGCCTGTCTATCTGTCTCTGTCTCTGTCTGTCTGTGTCTGTCTGTCTGTGCCTGTCTGTCTCTGTCTGTGTCTGTCTGTCTGTGCCTGTCTGTCTCTGTCTGTGTCTGTCTGTCTGTCTGTGCCTGTCTGTGTCTCTGTCTCTGTCTGTCTGTCTGTCTCTGTCTCTTCTATGCATTGTTGATGCAATGTCTCGTTTGTATGCATGCACACCTTGTCTGTATTGAAGACCAATTAGTTTTTAGTCTAAAAGAGGCTAGATCAGAGACAACTGCGGTGTTCGAGTTACAGTAGAAATAAAAAATAAAAAACAAAATGCAGTTTGAATAGAATGGAAATCGCTCTGCCTCTGTTAAAAAAAAGAAAAGAAAAGAAGAAAGAAAGTGAAAACTGTGTTTTGTATTTTAGTTTCATAAGTTAGTTCAATGCTAGATGTCAACAAGGACAATGAAAGTGTGCATGACTTGGAGACTCATTATATCATTCGTTTTTTACCGGAGCACAGGCTTTTGGGAATGAAAAGCTTTAGCAGCGACAGCTTAAAACAAAAAAAAAAAAAAAGAAAAGAAAGAAAGAAAAAAAAAACAAAAAAAAAAAAGAAAAAAAAGAGAGGGC
>JAMYXO010007725.1:0-5000 GCA_033310375.1 Conus canariensis
AATTCATCTGAACCTTCATATATCTTATCCATGCTGAGTTTCTTTTCTAACTCAAAATATTTATTTAAATTAAAAAAAAATACTTAATCAGAATCAATATCAACGGTCTTTTTGTGCTTGGACTCATAAACTAAAGTATAAACGCCCTTTGGGTGTTGTTAATGTGAGCTGTTTAGAACAGAGTTTAATGTTTCGTTTACTTTTTTTAAACATTCCTTTTTTATCTGGTCGGTGTCTGGCTGTTGAGAAAAAGTTGCCCTTGCCTTTCTTTGAAGATCAAACTTTTGTCTTTTGTAGTCCTCAAAATCAGCCTGTAGGCGACTAAATTCTTCATCCGTGATGTTCGAGTCGGCAAGTGCTTTATTTATTGTCAGTTTGAAGGAACTAAGTTTAGCTGTTATTAGTTGAACCATAGCTGTGTGCTTTTGGAGTTTAGCTTTTATTTTTTTGCTGACAGCACTTACAGCCAATGAACACAGGCCAAGAGTTAAAGACACACCACCTAGAGGTATAGCTACCGGTGCACCTACGCCTGTTGCTAAGAGACCTACACTTGTTCCTGCTGTTAAAGCACTAACCGCCGATGCTCCAGTATTAACATATGTAACAGCATTAAAGACAGCAGAATACCTTCGTTTGGTTTTGCTGTATTTTGAAAGGTCCTGCTCTAGTTTTTGTTGCATTTGTGTAATGTTGGTTAATCTGAAAGTTTTTATGTCTACAGCAGCAGAATTGCCTACTATCTCTTCTTTGGGCACTTTTGGATAAGTCGTAACAGACATGCTTTTTAAAAATAAAAATAATTTAGTATTGGATATCTTTTAATCTGTTATCTTGAATATTCAGCTGCGCATCATATATTAAAAACAAATGTACATTAAGTGGTTTATCACTCTCTTTTTCTTTATCAATTTGAATGTTTATTACGTCTTTAACTGTTCTCCCACTCCCATGCAACTGATTATCCTCTGTTGACCTTAGGTCAATCCATAAACCGTATTTCGTTGTTAAATATTCATCAAGTCTAACACTGTGAAGGTGTAGATCTTTAGACACAAGGTCTACTGTTGGACTTCTACACCTCCCGCCTCCAAACAATTTTCTTATTTCATCAAAATGATGATAAGGTTTAAGCCCACTACTGTAGACTTGGTTAGGACTACCCTCAATTGAACATTGTACTTTCGTTATTTTAGGATTGATAAATTTTTCACTTTGTCTTTTGAATGGTTCTTCATCTTCACACAGCAATAAAATACCTTTAAGGGATCTTGCTGCGGCACTAAAACTAAAGTTCCATATAGTGTCTGCCCTGCTTTTAGGATATTTAGTATGATGAATCACTCTTTCGTAATATATTGCTAATTTTGACTGATATTGTTGCTCAATCAGCCTTGCTAAGTTAGGGTTGCTAACAATGTCAAACTCTAACGAGATGTCGAAAATGCTGTACTTGGAATCAGTGTCTGTAGATTTAATGACACGTTTGTATTCATTAAAAGTTAGTTCATATGACAATCTGTCTTTTAATGCTCCTTGAAAGTATGGCGCATGCGCTTTTAACAACTCAAAATCTAAGGGTATGGAAAAGCGATTTCCATAAGCAAAACTTACAGCTTCATACTTGTTGCCGGCTTTAGCGTCTTCGGCGTCTATTCTGTGTTTTAGTGCTTCGTTATTTTCGATTCCTTGAAACGCAAGATCGGCCCTTTCATTATCGGTTAGCCATAGATCAGAATAGATTAGAAATATGTCTGCATTGTGTAAAGAAAATATTTCTTGCCCCTCAAGTTTTATAGAAATTTTCTTAACGATTGCCCGTCCCAGATTCTGTACAACTGTCCTGTTTGCGTCTGTTGCTGAATCAAGTTCTATTTTGAAAGTAAGCCGTGCAGATCCCGGCACAATCACTTCATCTGCTCCTAGGTCTGGAAATTTAACAGTAAGAATTTGATCTGAATCAATAGTAGATGGATTATTTGGAACAATAATATTCTGTTTATTTCCCTTCACGCCAAAGGGCTCTTTCAGTCTTCTATGCGGGTCAAGAATCGAACCATATGCTTGTGACATTTTTTTTTATAAAACAAAATAAAAAGTTAATTATTTAAAAACATGGCAGAAGAAGATTATGATGTTTTTGATCCTGGAGACGACATGAGTGAAATGACGCCTTTGACACATCCATTACAATCATTGCGGCGTGAATTAACAGAAAGTAAGGTCAAATCATTTTATCAAAGTTTAGGCCAAGAACCTCCTGATTTTATAGACCCTAATGATTTTGAAACAAAAGATGGCCATTTGATTTTTAAAAACGAGCAAGGACAACCTGTACAGCTTACATCTAAACCAGACCCATCAAAGTTTTTAGCAAAGACTACAATTAGACAAAGGCTCAGTGTGAGCGATCAAAATCGCCTTGGCATTGCAAAACCGCGAAGATTAGACAGTGAGGCAGTTGCTAAACTTCAAAACACACTAAAAGAACTCCCAACAGATAACCAAATACAAAACATGGAACTTAAAGATTTAAGCCCAACAGCAGACGAAATAATACAAGCAGAAACCAGTTTTTCAGAAGAAACAGTATTAAAAACTATGCACGATCCGCCGCTACCTATGAGAGAAATAACGGCCCTTGATCATACTTTGAGAAGCATCAGAGGCGAATTAACAAACAATTTAGCAAAACTGGGTGAACTAGATGAGCATATAAAAAGAGAAAAAGAAAAACTAGTTGAGGCTGATGACCACAACTTAGGACCTGGTGTTAAAGAAAGAATAACACAAAGACTAAAAGATCTTGAACAAGAGAGATCAGCAAGACTAGAAGTGTTGTCTACTAACCGAGAACAATTACGAACTCAAGTGAGCAGAATAAGAGAAACTATCCAAAGAATTTTATATGAAGACACAACGTTAGCAGAACGAATAAGAACACTGTTTAGAGAGCAAGGTGTCACATTAGCGAGCGTTATAACAGCCTTAGGATTTGCAATAAGTACACTGGTGTTGGCTATTACAGGCGTGGTGGTGGGGGAGCAGTGCCTCCGCCACCATCACCACCATCAGATAAATCATGGGTAAAAAAAACAACTTGATCATCTTGCAAGTTTATTAAAAAAAATTAGCCAGTAAAGCAATAGATTCTTTGCCTGGCATATTAGGGGGGATCGTTAGCTGGCTTTTGTCTGCCGCAAGTAAAGTAGTTGGCTTTATGGCTGAGCACTTATGGTCATTAGTTGTCTTAATAGTTGGGTTACTTTATAGTAAGATAAAGACCAAGTAATCCTAGGGCAGTTAATCCAATAACAAGTGCTGTCTTTTCATATTCATGGTCATTATTTCTTGGGACCACAGGGATTGAATGGGGTTTTGAGGGGGTTTGGGGGGCTCGGGGATTGGTGGGGCTTCTTTTTTTATTGCTATTGCTGGCTTAGAATTTATGTCGTTTTTTCCGACCTTCTCTTCTTTACCAGCCACAAGGATTTCATTATTATAGTTTATTATTGTTCCTATCTGGAGTCTGAGGTCAGAAGGCAGCATGTATAAACCAGTGCCAACAGCAAAGTCTACTTTCGATCTTGCGTATTGCAAAACATTTTGGTACCTTTTAATACTTGAAGGCAAATCAATTGCAGAATTAATAGAATCCTCTAAATTTGCTAAATATTGTTTTTGGGCGTCAAAGCCAGTAGAAGGATCAATTATGTTTGATCTCGTTTGTGCTTGCGAACCTAGCAAACACCAAACATAAGTACGAATAGAGTCGTTTATTCGTTCTATTCCCGCTTTTGTTAGGCCCTTAGAGGTATCCAAAATAAATGTTGTCCATGCTGTTTTATGCTCTTGCTCTATGGACCCGAGGTGAACAGTTGTGCCTGAAGAGAAAGATGTGTAAGGAGGATTCCAATCATAGTTATACTTTCTGTGCACGCCCCAATAATAAAGAGTGCCTAAACCATGATTAAGATCCAACTTTTGTCTAAAGTCTGTCTTTGGGTCAATATCAAATTCGTTACAGATCCTTTCAAAAGCCTTGTAATCTATTCTGTTGCTGAATGGATTAAACGTTTTGTCATTTGGTAATGGCGCTTGCAGTTCAGACAAAATACGTCTGAAGGTGTAATAAAAATGAAATCTATACACTGACCTCACCAAAGGATCAGGATGATTTAAATGATCAGCATACGACACTCCACACCCAGTTGATGCGCAAAACACAGCAAAGTTTAACTGGTTCTGATAAAACTGCATCGGATGACTGAACCACACTTTCGGGATGTAGTCGTTTTTAATAGGAGGGTTAAGATAACGATCCAATGGAGTACTAACCTTTACTTGAAAGGCGTCAGACTGAGTCACAGAAATGTCAAGGGTGTCAGTTGTTATATTTTTAAGATTGTAGTGCGGCCCGACAGAATATTTTGCATTAGTATATTTGAATGCACTCATTTTTAAATTGTTTTAAAAATGTTTGTAACAATAACAACTCAAGACAGTCCTTCGTTTTTAGAATATGCTATTGATAATAACTGCGGAACCCAAAGGGTCGCACTCCATGAAATATTCTACAAAGTCGTATGGTTTAATATAAGTCAATCCAAGAAGAATAATAAGATTACAAAATTTGACAATAGAGGAAACTTAGTTAGCCAGTTAACCATACCTGATGGTTATTACGGGTTTTGCTCGCTGAAAGAAGCAATGAGTAACTTCAACATTACTCTCAAACTTAACAATGCAAATTTGAAAATAATGTTGACATTCAAACCTGAAGAAGAAGAAGTAAGTTACCTTTTTGATGGAGAGCTAGCTAAAATGTTAGGCTTTGCAACTGACAATTATGCCATTCATGAATTTAGAGTTGCACCAGACGAAACTACTTATGAGGGAGAATATCCGCTCGATCTTGCATTACATTCATTACTCTATGTTCATTTGGACGAGCTGAGCACTGATGAAAACTTATATGATGGAAAGCCCTCAACTGTTTT
>JAMYXO010007726.1:0-11749 GCA_033310375.1 Conus canariensis
CACACTGACCAGTCTTCATTGATCACACTGACCAGTCTTCAGTCTTCATTGATCACACTGACCAGTCTTCATTGATCACACTGACCAGTCTTCAGTCTTCATTGATCACACTGACCAGTCTTCATTGATCACACTGACCAGTCTTCAGTCTTCATTGATCACACTGACCAGTCTTCATTGATCACACTGACTCAGTCTTCATTGATCACACTGACCATGTCTTCAGTCTTCATTGATCACACTGACCAGTCTTCATTGATCACACTGACCAGTCTTCAGTCTTCATTGATCACACTGACCAGTCTTCATTGATCACACTGACCAGTCTTCCTAGTCTTCATTGATCACACTGACCAGTCTTCAGTCTTCATTGATGCACACTGACCAGTCTTCATTGATCACACTGACCAGTCTTCATTGATCACACTGACCAGTCTTCAGTCTTCATTGATCACACTGATCAGTCTTCAGTCTTCATTGATCACACTGACCAGTCTTCATTGATCACACTGACCAGTCTTCAGTCTTCATTGATCACACTGACCAGTCTTCAGTCTTCATTGATCACACTGACCAGTCTTCAGTCTTCATTGATGCACACTGATCAGCCTTCAGTCTTCATTGATCACACTGATCAGCCTTCAGTCTTCATTGATCACACTGATCAGCCTTCAGTCTTCATTGATCACACTGATCAGCCTTCAGTCTTCATTGATGCACACTGGCCAGTCTTCAGTCTTCAGAGCAGTCTTCAGCCAGGCCAACGTCGTACGACATTTTCCATGTACGGTGTTTGGAACCTGCTGTTGCAAGGCATGTCACACGATCAAACACTAAACCGAAAAACGCCACACGTTCGAGACACTGCCCCTCACCGCCGACTGATGCACACCGCGGATGATCAGTGAGGTCGATCTGTTCAGTTTGTGGCGCCGGTTTCTTTTCAGTCTTCAATAAGGCGCCCAGCAGCGTAAGCACCAAGGGAGTTAATCAGTCCTGTACAAAGTGTTTCTCATACTCAAACATTGGAAGTGACCCACCTGGTTCTGTCGTCCGCTCTGTGACTGGTCAACGAAGCCTGACCACCTGTCCACCAATGCTGGTCATTAGTTCATGATGAGAAAGGCCACAGATGTGTTAGGCCACAGCACAGCGCATCCTGAAATCAGTTCACGCGCAGAATAGCTTCAGACCCTGTTTCTGACCAATGTCTGTCGGACGGGAAAGTAAGAAACATCGTGCTGCACGCTTCTTTCAACACAAAATACCGTTTTGCCACTCCCGTTTGACAGAGACCTGAACAGAACAGAGAAGTAAGAAGCAGAGACGTCCTTTTTTCCGATGAACGATTTTCGGAAATCTGCAAGGGAGGTAATCTGTGTTAGAGTTCGCATTTGTGGAGAGTGATCCGCCGTTTTCATGGGACAGATGCCATCGGATGGCATGCGCCCAAAGCCATTTTGCCCCATCCAACAGCCTACGAGTCCCATCAGAGAGAGAGAGAACATGCCAAACATGCGTCTGGAATGTAGACAGTCAGTATCCCTCTCGTTGTCCTGGCGTGAGCTGCAAATCAAGAAGTTGGCTCTCTAGATCTACTTGTTTGACCCAGAAACTGAGGAAAGGTAACTCTGTTTGCAGTGGAAAGACAGGCGTTATCTCCCGCTGATTTGTTTGTTTTTCTTTGTTTTGTTTGTTTTTGTTCCCGGAACAGATCTACTAGTTGATGACGTATTGAAATGTGTGGGAGTCGGAAGGTCCTGCTTAAGAAACATGAGTTAGCCCCTCAGCCTGCCTCAGCCTGCCTCAACCTGCCTCAGCCTGCCTCAGCCTGCCTCAGCCTGCCTCAACCTGCCTCAGCCTGCCTCAACCTCCATTTCAGATCGAAGCACAGAATGGAATTCTCGGATGGGAATGTTTTGTTTCCAAGACTTTTACCAGACTGCACAAGATTTTTTTTCTTTATTAGAGCTAAAAACCCAGGAAACTTTAAAACCAACCAGAGACGAACTTAAAACGAAAAAAAAAATACTATTCTGCCGAACGAAAGAGACAAACAAATCACAAGACAAAACACAACGCGTTTCGGCCTCTTTGGGCTTCTTCAGGCAAAACAAACAACATTCAAGACAATGAAAACAAAAAACGAACAATCACTTATCTCCTCACACTGGGCGCAAAATGGACGCAGAGAGATGATTATAAACACATGTGTGGACGACGCAATGTAAACATACACGGAAATATAGCACAGCTCAAACACATGTCAACAAGATAAAGAAAAGGATATATATATATATATATATATATATATATATATATATATATATATATATAATTCCGTCCGTCACATGATACTGACACCCACCCACACCACCTCTCTCTTCTCTCTCTCTCTCTCTCTCTCTCTCTCTCTCCTCTCTCTCTCTCTTCCGCCCCATCCCCTACGCTGTCTGTCTGTCTGTCTATCTCTGTCTCTGTCTCTGTCTCTCTCTCTCTCTCTCTCTCTCTCTCTCTCTCTCTCTCTCTCTCTCTGTATCTTTGGCTGTCTGTCTGTCTGTCTTTTCTCTCTCTCTCTCTCTCTTTTTTTAAAAAATTTTTTTTTACAAACAGTATGAAAGTGCCTCTACACAATACATTAGTACGTGAATAAACCACTGAAGACTTTTTCTAAAGGTAAGGTCACACAGTGGGATTACTGAAGACTTTTTTTTCCTGAAGGCAAGGTCACACAGTGTGATTACTGAAGACTTTTTTTATCTAAAGGTAAGGTCACACAGTGGGATTACTGAAGACTTTTTACCTAAAGGTAAGGTCACACAGTGTGATTACTGAAGACTTTTTTTTTCGTAAGGTAAGGTAACACTGTGATTACTTTTTTTTTCTAAAGGTAAGGCCACACAGTGTGATTACTGAAGACTTTTTTTTTTCCAGAAGGCAAGGTCACACAGTGGGATTACTGAAGACTTTTTTTTTTCCAGAAGGCAAGGTCACACAGTGGGATTACTGAAGACTTTTTTTTTTCCAGAAGGCAAGGTCACACAGTGGGATTACTGAAGACTTTTTTTTTTCCAGAAGGCAAGGTCACACAGTGGGATTACTGAAGACTTTTTTTTTCCAGAAGGCAAGGTCACACAGTGGGATTACTGAAGACTTTTTTTTCCAGAAGGCAAGGTCACACAGTGGGATTACTGAAGACTTTTTTTTCCAGAAGGCAAGGTCACACAGTGGGATTACTGAAGACTTTTTTTTTCCAGAAGGCAAGGTCACACAGTGGGATTACTGAAGACTTTTTTTTCCAGAAGGCAAGGTCACACAGTGGGATTACTGAAGACTTTTTTTTTTCCAGAAGGCAAGGTCACACAGTGGGATTACTGAAGACTTTTTTTTTTCCAGAAGGCAAGGTCACACAGTGGGATTACTGAAGACTTTTTTTTTCCAGAAGGCAAGGTCACACAGTGGGATTACTGAAGACTTTTTTTTTCCAGAAGGCAAGGTCACACAGTGGGATTACTGAAGACTTTTTTTTTCCAGAAGGCAAGGTCACACAGTGGGATTACTGAAGACTTTTTTTTTTCCAGAAGGCAAGGTCACACAGTGGGATTACTGAAGACTTTTTTTTTTCCAGAAGGCAAGGTCACACAGTGGGATTACTGAAGACTTTTTTTTTTCCAGAAGGCAAGGTCACACAGTGGGATTACTGAAGACTTTTTTTCGTAAGGTAAGATCACACAGTGTCATTGAAGGAGAAATTACGAGAACAGGAATTTCGGGAGGTTTGGACGGCAATTTACATTGAAAGCCCCCCCCCCCCCCCCCTACACACACACACAACATACACACACACACACACACACACACACACACACACACACACACTCCCTCTACCGTCCACAGGAATCTCCATGGTGCCCGGGGAAGGGGGGTGGTGTTGGTTGCATGAAGGTGAGAGAAGTGGTGAGAGAGAGATACCCTGAGAGATAACAAAGAGAAACAGAGAAAAAATGAGAGAGAGAGAGAGAGAGAGAGAGAGGGGGGGGGGACCGCAAGCGCATAATTTTTATGAGGGATACAATTTATTTTGAAAGTCTCCCTCTACCTCTCCTCCCTCACCCTCAACCCCCGTCTCCCCGAGTGAAAAGAGAGAGAGAGAGAGAGAGAGAGAGAGAGAGAGAGAGAGAGAGACAGACAGACAGACAGACAGACAGAAACAGACAGACAGACAGACAAACAGGCAGAGAGAGAGAGAGAGAGAGAGAGAGAGGTAAAATGTTACAAGAAATTTTTCGCCCGGCAGCTCTGGCGATCCCCCCCCCCCCCCCCCCCCCTTTCCACTCCAGCACGCCCCCGGCAGTCTTCATGAATATTCATGTGCACGTGACACCACAGGCTCTGCGGGGACTGTCACTCTCGCTGCCTGCAATTAACAAGGAAGTGACGCAGTCAAGTAAAAGAGGTCGCGTGCTTCACGTGCTTAGCTTGTATTGGTTTCAGAGTCAACTTGCCTGCCGCAACTGGAATGAAAGCATTCACCTTTTGGAGACACACACACACACACACACACACACAGAGTCACACACACACACACACACGCAGACACACACACACACACACACACACACACAGGGACGCGCGCGCGGACCCGTGTACGCAAGTTCATGCATAATCCCTCAGGTTTATGTCTTCGCGCTGTCTTCCTATTCGTTGTGTCTGTGGACTTTGGAAGTTCAAATCGAATGTTCAATTGTGCATTAGTTGCTGTTGTTCTCTGAACGGGGCGCTCAGGCGCGTCATTCAGAAACATTTTTCTTGATGTGCAAGGGGCAGTCACCCACTTTTGTTTGGTCGTTCCATGGAAACATCGGATGAATTGGCTGGGTGGATCTGGGCGGCTTGCAAGAGCTCC
Organism: Conus canariensis; assembly: GCA_033310375.1. Lineage (NCBI taxonomy): Eukaryota > Metazoa > Mollusca > Gastropoda > Neogastropoda > Conidae > Conus > Conus canariensis. The sequence goes on from JAMYXO010007726.1 coordinate 4,907, forward strand.
TCGCTGTTTGTGATGAATGGCGAACACCAAACGCCATTGGACAGTCTTGAACAGAAACGATGCACTTTGTCACCCGCAGCTTTGAAAAAAGATAAGATTTAGTATTGTTGGCTTTAAACATCAAGTATATATATATATATATATATATATATATATATATATATATATATATATATATCTTCTTAAAATAATCCTCTCCAGAAGTTTACATGTATGTGAGGTTAATGCAACTGGCCTGTAACTGTGTTTGTCCACTAGAGTTTTACCATGCTTTAATATAGGAGCGATGACAGACTGCATCCATTGTCCTGCATAACACCCTCAACCCAACATTTTTGAAACAGTTTATGTAAAAATGACACAAAGTTTTCTGGCAAGTGTTTAAGCATAATATCATTAGAAACTATATCTCATCCTACAGATGATTTCTTACTAGGAAGAGACATAACTGCATCTTTGAATTCATCAAAAGTAATTGGGGCATTGATGAAGTGACTGTTGTCACTAACTGGAACTTTGTAATCGTCTTTTCCTTCTTCTTCAGTTCTGTATGTTTTATTTTAGGGGTCAGACCTTCTAGATGCAGAGAGTCTGAAAACATATCAGCGAATGATTCTGCCTTTTCTGAGTCAGATGAATATTCTTTGTTCTTCTGTCTTATAGGGCATCGTGGTAATTTACACTTTTTTTCCATTTCATTAAACTCTTTCTAGACTTTTTAAAGCCCTGCATAGAAATTTCATTTGTACAAAAAGAGAACCAGAATTGCCTTTTCGCCTGTGCTATTAGCATATTGCTATGATGATTTCTTTTCTTTTGGCTGAGGGATTCTTTGGTGATTTGTCTTTTAGATATATCTTAAACATTGATTGCCTATGATGTACGGCTGCATCACAGGCTGGTGTCCACCAGATATTTCCTGAATGTTTGTTTGGTTTGACTGGATGGACCTTTGGAATTAGATGTTTCCTGAATGTTTGTTTGGTTTGACTGGATGGAACTTTGGAATTAGATGTTTCCTGAATGTTTGTTTGGTTTGACTGCATGGAACTTTGGAATTAGATGTTTCCTGAATGTTTGTTTGGTTTGACTGCATGGAACTTTGGAATTAGATGTTTCCTGAATGTTTGTTTGGTTTGACTGGATGGAACTTTGGAATTAGATGTTTCCTGAATGTTTGTTTGGTTTGACTGCATGGAACTTTGGAATTAGATGTTTCCTGAATGTTTGTTTGGTTTGACTGCATGGAACTTTGGAATTAGATGTTTCCTGAATGTTTGTTTGGTTTGACTGCATGGAACTTTGGAATTAGATGTTTCCTGAATGTTTGTTTGATGTGACAGGATGGAACTTTGGAATTAGATGTTTCCTGAATGTTTGTTTGATGTGACAGGATGGAACTTTGGAATTAGATGTTTCCTGAATGTTTGTTTGATGTGACAGGATGGAACTTTGGAATTAGATGTTTCCTGAATGTTTGTTTGATGTGACAGGATGGAACTTTGGAATTAGATGTTTCCTGAATGTTTGTTTGGTTTGACTGATGGAACTTTGGAATTGCTGCATCAGCAGCTGTAAGAATGGCACAAGTAAAGTTTGAATATAACTGATCTATGTCATCAGTATCAACACTTTCAGTGTGGCAAGGAACCAGACTATTTTTTTACTTTCTCCCAGTCAGCACGTTTATGATTATGTTTTGGAATTTTGTCTTCGTGAAATTCATAAGCGTTTGTCATTTCATTAAATGTTATAATAATAGGAAAATGATCGCTTCCCAAAGTATTGTTAAAGGTATTCCAGCTACATTCTGGGGCCAGGAGATACCAAGGTCAAACCGATTGCTGATGCCCTGTGTGTTGAGATGTTCGGAATGCTGGTGATGCTGCCATCGTTAAGGATACACAAACAAAAATCAACAATGTTTTCAACAAAGCGGTTTACTAGTAACTGATGCACAACATTTATCCCAAATGCAGAATGAGCGTTAAAATCTTCTGCTATCAACCCCTTTTCTTTATCTTGAAGAGTATGTCACCATTCTGTGTTAAATTCATTGGGTCTTTTAGGTAAGTACGCAGAAACTATGTTTCTTGTATAATATTCATTCAATTTTACTTGAGCCGCAAACAAATGTAAATCTTGAGTATTATTTGGTGCAGGGGGAGGACATACTTTGTAATCTGTCCCTTCTTTAATATACATCATTGCGCTGATTATGGAAGTGTCATCAACGTGCTCGTATACAGGTGGATAATAATAACCCGGTAATTGGGGCAGTTTGTTCTTCTTTACGTTGAGTGATTGCAAAAAAAAAAAAAAGTGCTTGGTACATCTCATTCGCAAGATGTTGAATTAGATAGGGCAAATTTGTGGAAACAGATCTAACATTCCATTGCATAACTTTCATCATTTGACAATACTTAGATGACATCATGAAAACAGGAAGGGGTGGGGAAACAAGCGAAATACACGTGCTTACTAACTTAAGACATTGCTAACAAAAACGGAAAAAAATTAATTAAGGGAGAAAATGAATGCACGGTCAAAATTAATGCAGACTAGTAGCCCACTTAGATAAAAACCATACACTTTGAAAATACTTGGATAAAAGAAAGAATAACAAGAACAGTATCTAGTTGCAAAGTGAGACGACTGCAGGCGGAAATCTAAACAAATCTTAAATAAATGTTAGCGAACCGCCCAGAGAAACGTGGACAAACGAGTCACAAGACAAAACACAACGCGTTTCGACCTCTTAGGTCTTCTTCAGGAGTTCCTTGCGCTGAACTCTGAAGCGATCTGAAGCGATCAAAGCTAAGTGAATTTTCGTTATTTTATTCGTTTGTTTCTCACCCGAAGAAGACCTAAGAGGTCGAAACGCGTTGTGTTTTGCCTATTGACTCGTTTGTCCACGTTTCTCTGGGCGGTTCGCTAACATTTATTTAAGAATAGTATCGCTCTAGACGGGAGGAACAGAGTCCATAACTGAAATTTCCTCAAAAACTCCGCTACAGGTCTCTCAGTAGTTGATAGAACCATTCTGGGCAAAGGACATCAAGCATGTTTCACCAGGGACCTCTGGTTCCAGGGAAGGGCTGGTGACCTCTGAAGTGTTGATAGTTTCTGGGGTGTCTCTGGCTCGGCAGTCTGGCAGTCTTCTTTGGATTCTCCCAGAACAGCTCCCTGACGGGCCGTCCAACGTTTGCTGCAAGGACACTTGACCCCCTAGGTGTTGGGTGGATGCCGTCCCTGTGTGTCTGGCTGCTAGGTTGCAGGTGTGTGTGTGTGTATGTGTGTGTGTGTGTGTGTGTGTGTGTGTGTGTGTGTGTGTGTGTGTGTGTGTGTGTGTGTGCAGTGTAGTGTAGTGTGTGTGTGTGTGTGTGTGTGCGTGTGTGTGTGTGTGTGTGTGTGTGTGTGTGTGTGTGTGTGTGTAGTGTAGTGTAGTGTGTGGTGTGTGTGTGTGTGTGTGTGTGTGTGTGTGTGTGTGTGTGTGTGTGTGTGTGTGTGCGTGTGTGGTGTGTGTGTGTGTGTGTGTGTGTGTGTGTGTGTGTGTGTGTGTGTGTGTGTGTGTGTGTGTGTGTGTGTGTGTGTGTGAGTGGTGTGTGTGTGTGTGTGTTTGTGTGTGTGTGTGGTGGGAGCCCGTTTGTGTGCGCTTTTCGCCTTACGCATTATGCCTCAATAGTGACTTTGTGCTTCTGTGTCAAAACCATTTGTCAAATACTGAACTTTGTGTTCTTTCTTTGTTTCTCTAACCCACCCCACCCCACCCACCCTTTTTTTTTTTTTTTTAAAGATAAAGATAAACAAGGGCGGAGAACGGGGGGGGTGGGAGGGGGTGTTAGTTATATGTAATGTCCATGACCCATTTGACAGTTTATGTTGTTGCTGCTGTTGTTGTTGTTGTTGTTGTTAAGTTCTGCACAGATCTTTTTTGTAACCACAAAAACAACAGCAAAAACGACGACTACTACTCCTACTATTTGTACTGCTAATACGACCATAACCACGACAACGACGACTACGACGACAGAAAAAAAAAAAAAAAAAAAAAAAAAACAAGCACCGCATGAATTCAGATAGAGAACGATAATAGATGCAGGATCCGCGGACAGCTAATCGGAGATAACTTCGCTAACAGGACTGAAAAGATGTCAGCGAGCTGTTTGTATTACTTCCCCTGAATGACCCCCGGAAGGCTTTTCACCGAGGTGTGTTTGGTTTTTATGTTTGTTCGTTTGTTTGTCCGTAGGATTAGGACAAAATAACTGAGCTTATTTCAGCCAAATTGTCAAGAGATGGAACGTATCCAGGGATGGACTTATTGGATTTTTTTAATGAACCTTTTTCTTCTCTCTCTCTCTTCTCTCTCTCTCTCTCCTCTCTTCTCTCTCTCTCTCTCTCTCTCTCTTACTAATCATCTATGCAATACAAACATACATTAAACAAACAACAAAAAAAAAAACCCATTACATATACAGCAATGACAAAAAGGTGGACGAGGGGTGGACAGGGGATGGGTGGGAAAGGGGCGGGGGTAATGGGGGAATCCAATTCGCAAACTCGTGCAATAGCCAATGTTCAGCCTTGTCAAATCGCTTCAGTCATTGTAAAAGATGGATGACAGATGAAATATACGTTCTCTATATATAGAAAATGACGCTTAGATTAGTCTAGAAGTAAATCATATAGAAGCTAATTTTGCTCAAAGATTGTACATGTTCCGTTTATAAAAAACACATAACTTTACATCTGCAAATCTGCAATCTATAACATACATTCCATTCATAACAGCCATGTAAATTTACATTCGTACTCTGCAAACAAACGGGGTGTGTAAATGGGGCTGTGCATTTAGTAGATTAGAATTTTGCTAATGAAGTAATCTATAATGTTTCCCAGAAGTCAGACACACTGGCGTGCTGTGATTGTTGGGTGAAGCACGCGGAATGTCCCCACTGTTGGCCGACCTCCATTCAAAGCAACCCACTGACTGCCCCATGACTGTTCCTGCTGATCAATACTGCTTTCCAGCACTGACTGCCCCATGACTGTTCCTGCTGATCAATACTGCTTTCCAGCACTGACTGCCCCATGACTGTTCCTGCTGATCAATACTGCTTTCCAGCACTGCCCGCCCCGTGACTTTTCTTGCACATCAATACTGCTATCCAGCACTGACTGCCCCATGACTTTTCCTGCTGATCAATACTGCTTTCCAACACTGACTGCCCCATGACTTTTCCTGCTGATCAATACTGCTTTCCAACACTGACTGCCCCATGACTTTTCCTGCTGATCAATACTGCTTTCCAGCACTGACTGCCCCATGACTGTTCCTGCTGATCAATACTGCTTCACATACCCCGTGATGTTCAGCTGATCAAAGTTCCCACTGCCCCAATGACTTTTCTTGCTGATCAATACTGCTTTCCAGCACTGACTGCCCCATGACTGTTCCTGCTGATCAATACTGCTTTCCAGCACTGACTGCCCCATGACTGTTCCTGCTGATCAATACTGCTTTCCAGCACTGCCGCCCCATGACTTTTCTTGCTGATCAATACTGCTTTCCAGCACTGACTGCCCCATGACTGTTCCTGCTGATCAATACTGCTTTCCAGCACTGACTGCCCCATGACTGTTCCTGCTGATCAATACTGCTTTCCAGCACTGACTGCCCCATGACTGTTCCTGCTGATCAGTACTGCTATCCAGCACTGACTGCCCCATGACTGTTCCTGCTGATCAATACTGCTTTCCAGCACTGGCCGCCCCATGACTATTCATGCTGATCAATACTGCTTTCCAGCACTGACTGCCCCATGACCTTTCCTGCTGATCAATACTGCTTTCCAGCACTGGCCGCCCCATGACTATTCATGCTGATCAATACTGCTTTCCAGCACTGACTGCCCCATGACTGTTCCTGCTGATCAATACTGCTTTCCAGCACTGACCGTCTCATGACTTTTCTTGCTGATCAGTACTGCTTTCCAGCACTGACTGCCCCATGACTGTTCCTGCTGATCAATACTGCTCTCCAGCACTGACTGCCCCATGACTGTTCCTGCTGATCAATACTGCTTTCCAGCACTGACTGCCCCATGACTGTTCCTGCTGATCAATACTGCTTTCCAGCACTGACTGCCCCATGACTGTTCCTGCTGATCAATACTGCTATCCAGCACTGACTGCCCCATGACTGTTCCTGCTGATCAATACTGCTTTCCAACACTGACCGCCCCATGACTTTTCCTGCTGATCAATACTGCTTTCCAGCACTGTCCGCCCCATGACTGTTCCTGCTGATCAATACTGCTTTCCAGCACTGCCCACCCCGTGACTTTTCCTGCTGATCAATACTGCTTTCCAGCACTGACCGCCCTGACTTTCCTGCTGATCAATACTACTTTCCAGCACTGCCCCTGACTTTCCTGCTGATCAATACTGCTTTCCAGCACTGACCGCCCCATGACTTTCCTGCTGATCAATACTGCTTTCCAGCACTGACCGCCCCATGATTTTCCTGCTGATCAATACTGCTTTCCAGCACTGACTGCCCCATGACTGTTCCTGCTGATCAGTACTGCTATCCAGCACTGACTGCCCCATGACTGTTCCTGCTGATCATACTGCTATCCAGCACTGACTGCCCCATGACTGTTCCTGCTGATCAGTACTGCTGTCCAGCACTGACTGCCCCATGACTGTTCCTGCTGATCAGTACTGCTATCCAGCACTGACTGCCCCATGACTGTTCCTGCTGATCAATACTGCTATCCAGCACTGACTGCCCCATGACTGTTCCTGCTGATCAGTACTGCTGTCCAGCACTGGCAC
>JAMYXO010007727.1:0-11749 GCA_033310375.1 Conus canariensis
CACCACAAACTTTTCCAAACCAACCACCCCCAAAACACACACACACAACACACACACAAAACACAAAAACCACTACAATATCGCCTTTTATACATCCGTATATAGCCGATACTCCCGTTTCCCCATCTCAACCTTTTCCTCTTGGGTTCTCCTCTCTTCCCCACACCCATTTGGGGGTTGGTCTTTCCCATCTTTTTTATTTCTGCTTCTCTGACGGGTACCCCCACGAACCTAACACCAAACACACCCCCACCGCGCGCGCAACACACACACCACACCACACACACACACACACACACACCACACACACACACACAACAAACACACACACCCTCCTCTTTTACCCTTCTCCTTTACACCCAAATTTCCCATTTTTCCTGCCCCCCCCCCCCGGGGCCCCCCCCCCCCCAACACACACAACACCACCACACACCAACACCACACACACACACACACAACACACACTTAAATCCACCCCTTTTTTTTTCCTGCTTTGAATTGTGCCCATTTTCCCCTTCCCCTTTTTCATACATGGTCTTCGCAGGTTAGTGCAAGTGGGGACCTTTATTTTCTTCATGGTTGGGTTGCTGTTTTCACGGTCTGAAAACCATTACTTTGTTTAAAATTTACTTTTTATTTTTATTGTAAGTTTAAAAACGCTTGTGTGTGTGTGTGTGTGTGTGTGGGTGTGTGGGGGGTGTGTGGTGTGTGTGTGTGTGTGTGGTGTTTTCTTCACAACCTCGGGGGCCCCTCAGAGGGGGGCACCAACGCCGCTCAATCCGACACCCCGCCCAGCCCAGACCTTCGGCCCCCCCCGCAGCCCCCGGACCGGCAATCCCAGGGGGCATCAAGTCAAAAGTCAAGAGGGCACCCCCCCGGGGGAACACGCAAACCCGCTGCCCAGCCACTTCGGTGGTGTCTGGCGCCTGTTCTGATCAACATAGCAGGGCACCACCACTACCCCCTTTTAAAGACAATAATTGCTTAGTCGCGGAGCCGGGGTGAGTGAGCTCTCCCCCGGAGGGCGCCCCCACATCCGTCCAAAAGACAGCCCCCATGGACGGCCCATACCGGGGACCCCGACGGGAAACCAACCCAAACCACGACTGGGGAGGGCATCGAAATGAGGTCACAATAAGCAGGGGTAAGGGGCCAAAATTTGAGACATTTTTTTTGCTGATCGATGAAAAGGATGATTAAGATGATGGAGGTTTCCATTTGGGTCTGGACACATGACGGGGGCTTACTCAGCTTCCTTTCAAAAATTATACGGCGTCAACCGGGCCCGGAGTACAGGCACCTGCAGTTTTGGCAGGAAATTTTGGGCACCCCTTCAAAAACCACCTTTAAGTGGATAAACCGACGTGTGGTCCAGTTTTTCCCAAACTGAGTCCGCAAAAAACTCAACTCGGGGTGGGACCCGGGTCGGGCAGAAAAACCCACATGACTTGAGGGATTCGAACCCACGCCTACCACCGGGGAGTCCGCGAAGCTAACAACTTCGCCACGGCGGCTGTTACCTTGTGTTTTTTGTCTGCGGATAGAGAGAGAGAGAGAGAGAGAGAGAGAGAGAAGAGAGAGAGAGAGACGACAGACAGACGAAAACAGACAGCAGAAAAGGACAGAGAAAGAGAGGAAAGGGGGGCGTGCGTGCGTCTGTATTAGTTTTGGGTGTTGTGTTGTGTGTTGTGTTGGGGTGTGTCGTTTTGTGTGTTGGGTTGGTGTGTGTTGGGTGGTGTGCGTGCGTATGCGCACGCGCGCAAACGTGCGTGTTTCATAGCACAAGATATCCTCTTGTTCGGTTGCAAAGACCACAACGAAATTATTACGAAATGATTAATACCCAACCACTCATTTTCATAAAAAAGCGGGATCATGTGCACCGGGGCCATCCCTCTTAAAAGACTAATTTCCCATGCTAAAACCTTTTGGGGCCTTTGCCTTGGCGGTAAAAACGTCATTTGTTTTCAGCATTGAGCAAAATGCGGGTAGATTATGTTAAGACCGGCCTTTTGGGGCCAGTTTTTCGCGGGAGTGATGATTTGGGGGGGTTATTTCTAAAACTTTTTGGACCTTCGACGAAAAAAGCTTTCAGAATGACATGCCTGTCATATTCTGAAGCAATCGGGTATGCTTTGGGCGACACAGAAAATTGTCACACTGGGGTTTTTGGGTATGTTTTAAATATGAGTATTTTGTAACGATCCTTTGTGCTCTACATTTCCTGTAAAAAATTTCAACTTGGCTTTTTGGGTAAATATCAATCTTCAGCCCGGGCACGGGGTAGCTAAAAAGGGATGAGGAAAAAAGAATAAAGCCACTTAGTTACAGTGCGTGTGTGTGTTTTGGGTGTGTGTGGGGTTGTGTTGTTTGTGTTGTGTGTGTGTGTGTGTGTGGTGTGTGTGTGTGTGTGCGCGCGTGCGTCGGCGTGTGTGTGGTGTTTTGCGTGTGGTGTGTGTTGCGTGTGTAGTTTTTGTGTGTGTGTGTGTGTGTGTGGTGTGTGTGTTTGGGTGTGTGTGTTGTTGTTTGTACAGAGTAACATATTTTATAAACCCCACAGATGCTTTATCTCCTATACCCTTTTCCCATTTTTTTTATTTTTACCCCCACCCTCACTCCACCCCTTTGCGGGGCCGGCGCCACCACACACACACCACACAACACACACACACACCACCACACACACACACGCACGCAGCACCCCACGCACCACGCACGCACGCACACACGCACGCCGCTCGCACGTACCACGCACCACGCACCCGCCCCCACACACACACAACAACACACACACACACAAAACACACAACAACACACATGGGGTTTTATAGCTGCCAATGGGTTTCCGCCGAAATTTTTAAGGGGACATTGTTCTCTATACTTCACGTTTCCCATCAAGATAAAAGCCTCCGCTCTTCATGTTGGAGTTTCCTCACTTTGGCCACTTCAGTAGGCTAACAGAGTTTTCCCACAAGAACTAGAATTCTTCCAAAAGAAAGTGGCGTGAGAGGGTTACGGCAAAATGTGCCAATTGGGCCCCAAAACGTGCAGGCAGCTTCCCCAAAGGGCCAGGAAACATGGATGAAAAATCTCATAATCTTTCCCCTGGGGCACACCAGCATGAGCATAGAAATGCAGTACAGGTAGCAAGATCGCAGTGGGACTAAGCCTTTTGCTCTAGAATTTCGTTCCCTTTTTTTTTTAGAATGATTTAAAACAAATTTCTTGTGATCAATGTGAAGGAAGATTTTTTAAATTCTGGAAAACAAAAAAAAAACAAAAAAAAAAAAAAGTTTACTGGGTAATTTGATGTAAAAGCGGGCACATTTTAAGTTAAAGCAAAATTGGAGGTAAGTCTACTGAAGAGCGAGCCGAGAGAGGAGAGAGAGAGAAGAGAGAGAGAGAGAGGAGGGGGGAAGAGAGAGAGAGAGAGAGAGAAGCACAATGACTTCCCCGAGTTATTCAAAAAGTCTCCGAGAAGAGGGTTGAAAGTTAAGTACAAAACTCCTCTCTCTCTCTCTCTCCCCCCTCTCTCCTCTCCCAAACTGTTGTCATTCCCAAAACAATAGTCATTTTCCAAGCGAAAGACCAAGAACGAAAATGAAAAGGGCAAAAATCCAGGAGGTGAATGTAAGGCCGCCTTCCATGTGAAAACAGCACGCGAAGAGCATGATCTGGGGCCAATGTAAGCTTTTCTTTTTGCCCTCCATTGGGGGGATGTGTTCAGAAACTCCCCGATTTTGTTCACTGCTGGTCAAAGATGTATAGATACGCAAAACGTGTTTCCTTCATCTCGTATGTTGGGTTCCCAAAGGGTTTGTAGCTACGAGGGGGTACCGTTGCGCATTTCACAAAATGGGGGTGTCTTGGCCTTTAGTCGGGGGCCCCAAAAATTGATTTCAATATGGGGATTACCAACATTTGCTAAAATTAGTCACTATTTACTTACGGGTTTTAGGGTCGCATTTTTCTTTTAGGGAAGTGTGGTCGCCAAATGTCCTAATTCCCTGGGCCTACAACTGTGCAAAACTCCCTCCCTCTCTCTCCTTTTGTCTTTCTGTCGTCTTCTGTCTGTCTGTCGTCTGTCTTCTTCTCTCTCTCCTTTCTTTTCTCCTCTCTCTCCTTGGGTTCACACCCCTTTTCCTTTTTCACACACTTTGTTTCCTGCCTCAAATAAGCAGACCTGGAAAAAAGGGGGACCCAATGGTCCAAATGACGACCAATTTTTCCCCACCCAACTGGAAGGAGGGGGTAGCCTTTTAACCTTGCCGGGTGCCCGTTGACGTCAAGAGCCATGCGGATGGTGAATTCTTTCTTTTTACTATTTTTAAGTCTTAAATGCTGTGTTTTAGGCCTGGTGCGGTATCGATCTATGTTTCTTTTAGATCTTTGTTGAATTTCTCTACAGGGGGCAGGTGCGCGAAATTAAACAACACTTTAATCTGTTGTCTGTTGCTTGTTGTCTGTTTTTTTATCTGTGTTTGCCTATCTCTTGTCTTAAATTTTTTTTCCCAACGGGTAAAAGCCACGGGACGAAAGCCCAGGGCAAATTCCACGGGCAAAAGTTCAAGACGAACGTTCATGGGAAAAAGCCACGGAGGTGAAAGCTAAGGCCCCCAACTTTCCTTTGGGGAGACAGTACAGAGGGAAGATGGTCTATAACGAAACCCCTTTTTCTTTGTCTTAAATGTGTTCAAAAAAACTCCCAGAGGCGCCCGCTGCTGGACTCCCCCCCTCTCCTCTCCCCCCCCCCCTTGCTCTCTCTCTCTCTCTCTCTCTCTATCTCTCTCTCCTCTTTCGCCTATCTATCTGCTTGCCTTATGGCTGTCTGTCTGTCTGTCTCTCTCTCTCATAGGGTCAACACCCTTCTCTTTACCACACCACACACACACCACAACACACACACCACACACACCCCAACACTTTTTTTCCTGCCTAAAAATAAGCAGACACTGGGGAAAGGGGGGCACACAATGGGCCCAACGACCCAATTTTCCTCACTCCAACGGAAGGAATGGCTCTTTGTTAACCTTCCCCGGGTGCCCGTGACGATCAAGACGCCATGCGGGGGTGAGTTTCTTGCTTTGACTATTTAAAAGTCTTTAAATGCTGGTTTAGGTCTGGGGGGTATCGATCTTTTTCTTTGAGGGTCTTTGTTGAATTCTTTCTCTACAGGCACAGTGCGCAAAATAAAAATAGCATTTTAAATCGTCTGTCTGAGTCTGCGTTTCTGCTTCGTTCGTCTGTCTGCCATTTTTCTTTCTCTACAGTGCGCAATCAGCAAAACATAAAAACTTTAATTTTTGTGGGTGTGTGTGGTGTGTGTGTGTGGTGTGGGTTGTGGTTTTGGTGTGTTCTGTTGTTTGTCTGACTGTTTTGTTGTCTCCTTCTCTCTTCCTCCCCTCTCTCTCTCTCTCTCTTTTGGGTCTGTTTTCTTATGTCTGTCTTCTATTTCTTTTCCGTCTGTCTGTCTTCTGCTGTCTGCTTCTTCTCTCCTCTCTCTCTCTCTCTCTCTTCTCTCTCTCTTCTTGCATCGTTATTAACAATTAAACCTCAATTCTTTATGTAATACACTCAAAGTAAAAACCGATCCGTCACGACAAAATCTGTAATTTGAATACACGGCCCCATTTATCGTAGTATCCCTTTCAAAATTCGGCCTTTTAAACAAATAGAGTCTGACTGTAGCTGCATCTTTTTTTTTCCCCCCCTCCGGGTTGCATGCTGTGTTTTGAGCGGCACTTTTTCCCTGCACCAAAAAAAAGTCGACTAAAAGTGGGGGCACCAATCATCGACTGACACAAATTTCCTCCTTTTAAAGGGGAAGGCTGTTTTTTCCTTTTTGTGTTTCACTTTGCCTGTGACGTCAATGACACACCCGGGCTTTTGAAAGTCTTGCTTGTGCTTGTTTAAGTTCAAAGGTTTCACTACACACCGGATGGTATTGATCCTGTTTCTTTTTCTTTTTTTTTTTTGGGGGGGTGAGGGGGGGGGGGGGTGCTTTTGTTGCTATCAACAGTACGTAGACCCCGGGATGCCCGACTGGGGAGGGGGATCAAGCATTAAAATTTTTTTCTAAAGTTAATAATAATAATGTAATAATAAAATGTAATACCAATATTATTTTATTATTATATTGTTAATGATTTATTTTTCGGCCGTTTTTTTTCGGTTTCGATTTTTTGCACTTAAGGATTGCCTCTGGTTGAAAGGAGGTGATGCGGCGAAAATGAACCCTTTTTTTTTTGAAATCACTGGTTGCTAAACGAAGGAAAAACCAATTTCAAAACAAACATTACGCTCAAAACTCAAAACAAACATAGGAAAAAAAACTCAAAATCTTAAAAACTTCATTTCCCAAAAAAAAACAAACTGTCCAAAAATTAAAAAAACAATGTCAAACTATCTATCATGTTTCCCAACCTCAAAAACCAATTGATGCATCCCAAAAAAAGAAAAAACCCAAAACAGAAAGAAGGGTTGAAAAAGAAATCTTTTGCAATTGACCAAAAAAAAACAGTGTCCACTAAGCAATAAAGTCTTTACAACAAAATTTTTTTTTCCAGGCACCCCTGACATCAAAAATGAAAAAGAAACATACAAGGATCACTGAAAACCCCTTCAAAACCAGATATGCAAACCACAAACATCATTCAACAAAGAAAAATACAAAAACAAACTGAATTGGCAAATACATTTGGGGAAAATTTAAAGACGCAAAATAAATTTTCCATATCCCCGGAAAAACAAAAAGGGCACACCATACAGCAATATTTCAAAAAGATGCAACTATGCTAACTGAAAAAATGCTAATACTATGTAAACCACACTTAGACTCTTAATACTAAAAAAAGAAAATAGAAAAAACTGCTGGCACAAATGGAAAACGTTTTATGAACACACCCGTACAACAACCTGAAAACCCAAAAAAAAAAATGCAATCAAACGCACGTAAAAACAGCGCAACCGGGCCCACACGCTTTTAACACCCGGGGGTGGGGAACCCAAACTCCATCCTGACGAAGCCAAGCGCTGAAAAAAAATTTTTAGATATTTTAATATTCCTTAACACTGTCTTAACTTGTTCTCCCCAAGGGGGTTTACACTTGTAGAATTTTTAGGCTTTTTAACCTTTCGAAAAATATATAAATTAAAATTTTAAAATATAATATATTTATATTATAATAAATATATATATTATATATAATATATATTATATATGGGCTTGCATTCATTGAAACAAGCTGTCTGTAAGTTGCTGAAGGTGCCCGGTACTTTCCTTGGAATTTTTTTGTTTATTTTTATATATAATTTTTAAAATTATATATATTAAAAATATGTGGTGTGTGTGTGTTGTGGTGTGTGTGTGTTGTTTTATTGTCATGCAACCATTCCTTTCAGTGCTTTCTCCATTTCAGTTTTCTAACTTCCGTGGCTTTTTTGGGGGTGCCTTTAAATCCTGTGAACTCCTGTGGTGCGATTTCCCAAAGTAACAAAGGGGTCAATTTCCTGTTAATCCAAAGGAAAACCCAACAACACAACACCCTTTGTCTCGTGATGAGCCCAAACAGGGGACAAAAGGCCTCGGGCAGGCAACACAACTGTTTTTTTTTTTAAACCAAAAGGGAATGCTTCATAGTCTCCGTATGCCATCGTAAAGGGATTTTTGTTTGTCTCTGTCTCTACTCTGTCTGTTGCTGTCTGTCTGTCTGTCGTCTTCTTCTTCCCCTTCCCCTTCTCCCTCTCTCTCTCTCTCTCTCTCCTCCCTTTTTTTTACCTGCTCTGTCTGCTTTTTTTGTCCATCTGTCTGTCTGTTACTTTCCCTCTGACGCTCTCTGTCTGTTTCCTCTTATTACATAAATGTAACGTAGTTTTCATATAATTATATAATTTATATATTATATTGTGTGTGTGTGTGGTGTTTTGGGTTGTATTTTTGGTTGGTGTGTGGTTGGGGTGCGTGCGTGTGTGGTGTGTGTGTGCGTGGTGTGTGGTGTTTTGTGTGTGTGTGTGGGGTGCGTGTGATGGAGGGGAAAGAGAGAAGAGAAAGGAGAAAAAAGAGAGGAGAAGAGGGGAGAAAAGAAGGGGAGAAGAGTTGACGACCTTTGCGAGAACGAACGTCAAAAATTTTAACAGAATGGTCAACTCGTCTGTTTAATGGCCAAATCATCGCAGTCACGTTCGTGCAACAGCAGCTGCGAATTGTGCAAACGTCTTTCACGGGATCCCTAAGAAGTGCAATCTTCCACCGGTTGACCAAACAATAATATGTTAAAAAAAACCAAGGGGAGGGAAGGGAATGAGATGTGAACCCAGCAATTCTTGTTCAAATGTGTCTGTTCTTGGAAAGGCCCCGTAAACTCTGCCCCAGTCTCTTTGGGTTTTCGAGTGTTGCCTTGGAGGTTATTTCAACTGTTGAACGAGATAAGCTTTTAATTTCCCAGGGTCCTTTTTACTGTCGACGTCTGTGCGTGGGGTGTGTATCTGGGTGTGTGGTGTGTGTGTGTGTGTGGTGTTTTGTGGGTGTTGTGTTTGGGGGGGTGTGTGTTTGTGTGTTGTGTGTGTGTTGGGCGGGGTGTGTGTGTGTTGGTGTGTGGTTGGGGTTCTCCGTGTGTGTGTGTGGGCCCCTGTGTGTGTTGTGTGGGGTTTTGTTTTTCGCGCACACACACAAACACACAAACACACACACACACACCACACCACACACCCCACACACACACCACACAAGAATCGCGACGCACGTGCACTGCACCCCAATTTCACCGGCAACACAAACATCCCGCTACACACACCCCCATACACAACGCACTGCACTCAGGCACTCCACTTTGCCCCCGCCATACCATGCGTTTTGACACACCACAGACGTGAAAATAAAAGGGACTGCCAATTTTCGGAGGAACCGGGCTGACACCTTTGGGGTAATTGTAAACTAGACATCTGCTAAGCCATTGCCCCGAGACCCCTCCGAAATTCTTCCCTTTTACCGTAATTTATGTTCCCTAAGTTTTAAATCATGCCAGCGTTATGAAAATTCGGAAAAACAGTATCAGAAACACCCACCCCAAACACACACACACACACACACACCACACCACCCACACATCACCAGCACGCACACAACACACACGCGCGGGGCGCGGCCCCGCTCGCACACACACAACACCTTACTACGACCTACACCAGATACATTCACATACGTACACACATACATAAAAATTTCATGATGAATTCCTTCCCGCCACCTTTGGGGGGCCGGCAGGCAGTTTGAAAACAGAAAAAATGTGTAATGCCCGCCGAAAGGGCAAGACCCTTAAAAAACTGGTCGCCACACATGTTTTAAACAATCCCAGGGGGGAATGGATTCCAGAAATAGTGATCATTTGTAACCAAATATGCCACGGGGTGGCTTAAACTATAAAATTATAAAAAATACATATATTTCTATATATGAAGAGAAGAGGAAAAAGAAAAAGAGAGAGAGAGGGGAAAAGAGGGGGGGGAGAGAGAGAGAGGAGATTGGAGACTGAAACGGAGTCAAAAACAGGACGGAACCCCAGAATAGAAGTGAAGACACAGAAAGCACGACTAAGCATAACCCAAACAGTCAACCCAACCCGGGAAGCGATGGAACTATCTATTTCAGACCTACAATTTCCCAAAGCCAATCCCAGCCCACGGGTTTACAATAAAGCGGGGTGAAAATCCTGAAACTTTTCCCGTTCACGGGGCCCAACTTCTGAACTTTTAAAATTTTAAACCTTCGTCCCCACTCTCTTGTTTCCTCTTGTGAAATTTCCCCGCAAGGGTTTTCCTTTTTAAAAATTTTAAGCACTTTCAAAACTTTAAATGTCTTTACCAGCCCCCAGACCCCCTTCCCCCCTTTCTCTCTCTCTCCCCTCTCCTCTCTCTCTCTTTTCTCTCCCTCCTCTCTCTCTCTCCCCCTCTCTCTCTCTCTCTCTCCCTTTCCTCTCTTTTTTGCATTTTTTCCCTAGCTATGGCACTTTTTAACAAAAATAACTGGGAACCCCCTCACCTTTTGAACTCTGAGGGGGGGGAACTGGATTTTTACAAATAAACACCCTGTTAAAAAGACACCGCATACACCAACCAATGAAAATGCATCGGCCGTCGGGGTGACAAAGCCGCAATTGACCCCCGGAAGTTGGACACTCGGGGAAAATAACAAAATACAAAAAGCATTCCATGAGGCAGCCCCTTGACAAATTCCCCAAAGCGGGGGTGGGGTTGATTTGCACTTTTCCAAACCCTGGGTTTCCCGTAATGATGCGATATTGTCGTTTACAAAAACCCAACGTCCCTTGGGGATATTCAGAACACCTTTTTTTCTCTCATACGATTAGCTGTGTTAGTTTTTCTCTCTCCCTGCCCCCCCCTTTTCTCTCCCCTTTTTTCCTCTCTCTCCCCTTTTCCGTTTTTCCACACGGCGCCCGTTTTTGGTGTGTTGGTGTGTTGTGTCTGGGTTAAATTACTTCTGTTGTCAGAGAAGAGAGAGAAGGGGGAAGAGAAGATTTTTTCGTTTTTCACTCGCTTTACTGTTCACACAACACACCACACACCACACACACACACCACACCCCACACACACCACACCACACACACACACACACACACCGTCCCCTCCCCACTTGCAGAAAAGTTGTTTTGGAACTGTTTTGGAGTCTGACTAATATCACTTTATTCAATCACTTTAAGACGACATGGAATTCGGATCGGGGGCAAAAGAAAACATCTGCAAACCCCCGTGATGACTTTTGAGGAAGAAAGCTACTTTTCAAAAAAGTGTGTGTGTGTGTGTGTGTGTGTTGTGTGTGTGGTGTGTGTGTGGTGTGTGTGTGTGTGTGTGTTGGTGAGGGGATTGGGGGGTGGTTTGAGGGTGTTTGGGTGTGTTTTGTGTTGGGGTTGTTGAGAGAGAAAAAGAGAGAGGAGAGAGAGAGGAAAAGAGAGAGGGAGAGAAGTGCGGCTGGTGCGGAGGGGGTGCGCCGCTCATCATTCCACCAAAAAGAGAGGGGAAAAAGAAAGACGAGAGAGAAGAGAGAAGAGAGAGAGGAGAGAGAGGGAGAGAGAGGCAAAAAACCATACAGAAGGGGACAAGCAAGACAAACAAAGTCTTTATTATCGGGGGTAATAATAAGAAATTTCTGCTTTTTTTACATCCAGCCCCCCCCCCAAGAGGGGAACAAAAAAAATTTCAAATGAAAAATGAACAAACGACAAAAAAAAAAACAAAGATTGAACCACAAAAATCTGAAAAAACACAAAATGGAAAAAACATCAAAGAAACGTAAACCCCTTCCACTTAACAAAAAGAAGAGAGAAAGAAGAGGAGAGGAGGAGAGGAGAGAGAGAGTAGAAAGAGAGAAAGGAAAGACAAAGACAAAAGAAGAGAGAGAGAGGAGGAGGAAGGGGGGGGGAGGGAGGGGGAGAGAGAGAGAGAGAGGACAGAGACAGAGAGAAAGAGGAAGGGAAAAAGGGGAGATGTCTGTAACTTGTAGGATTCTTCATGTCCTCAGGGACAGATCGATGTGATGAACTTTTTTTTAATAAATTTCCCACTTTCGTCTTTGCTTCCCAACACGAAACAAAAAGTCAAGCCCAGTTCCTCCATAACAAATTGGACACGAAACTGAGCTTCATTTTCAGAGGGGGCAGGAATATAGATAAAAGTCAAAAAAATATTAATACAGACAAGAGATGTGGGAAAGATATGATGCGATTTGAGATTAAG
>JAMYXO010007728.1:0-11748 GCA_033310375.1 Conus canariensis
TTCCCTCGGAGTCATTCCTTTCCCCCTTTCGGGCCCGCGGGGAAAATTGTGGTTGTTCCCCTTCCCCCTTTTCCCCTTTTGCCCCGTCCCGGGGTCACTTTCTTTCTCCCCCCTCTCCCTCTCCAATCTCTCTCTCTCTCCTCCTCTTCTCCTTTGGGGCCCATTCTGTCCCGACCCTCTGCCTGTCGTCTGTCTCTTTGTTCCCGCCCCCCCCCCTCCCCCCCCCATTTCTTCTCTCCCCCAAACCCCCTCCCCTTTTATCCTCTCCCTCTCCCCCTCCTCTTTTCTTTTCTTTCTCTCTTTTCTCTTCCGGGGCTCAGGATTTAATTTTTTGCCAAGGGAAAAAATCCCCTCACCTTTTAATTGCCGTTTTTGTTTTTTGTTTTTTTTTTGGGGCCCGGTTTTGGGTTTTTGTTGTCCCCCCCCTTCCCCCTCCCCCCTCTCTCCTCCCCCCAATTTTCCCCCCCTCCTCGGGCTCTTTTCCCCCTCTCTCTCCCTCACTGTTTTAAGGTACATGTAAAAACTTTTTTGGTTTGTTCTTTTTTTTCTTTTTAAAGTATTCACATTGGCCTTAAAAACGAATCCGTCCCTGTTTCAACTTACGGCCCCTTTTTTTGTGTGCGAAGGGGTCTTACTGTTGGAACGATTGAAAATTCCTTTTTCGGCGTTTTTGGGATACCCCCTTTCCCCCCCCCTCCCCCCCCCCCCCCCCGGCCCGCCCTTTCCCCCGAATCTCTCTCCCCTTCCTCTCTCGGGTTTTCCTCTCCCCCTCTTCCCCCCTCTCTTCCCCCTTTTTCCTTCCCCCTTCCCTTTTTCCCTTTTTCTTCCTTTTTCCTTTTTTCCCCCCACCCCACCCCTGCCCCCCTCCCCTTTCCGTTAGGGGGGAGGAAGTGGGGAGTGGCCGTGGGGGGGGGGGGGGGGGGAGACTGCAAAGAAAAAAAACCTTATTACTCGTGGGGCCCGTTCAACATTGCCCAAAGCCGGGGAAAAAAATCCCCTTTTTTTTTAATCGGGTTCCAATTTACCCCCTTTTCACAAGTGGTCCCTAAAACAACACATTGCCTGCCTTTTTACTCCATAGATCTTGCTGTCAAAAGGGGAAAAACGTCCCCTTTTAATCCCATCGGCTTTCCGGGACCCACTCCCCCCCCCCCTCACCATTCCCCTCCCCGCTCTCTCAGTCATTCTCCCTTTTACTCTTTTCCTTTTTTCCTTCCCCCGTTTCTGTGCACCGAAGGGCTTTAGATTTTTTTGCTCCAAGGGAAGAAATTTTGGGGGGTGATGGTGGAGCTGGGGAGGGGGTGTGTGGATGGCTGGTTATTTTGGCTTTCCCAGCAAAGGGTTAATTTTCGGGCCCAAAAAGTCCCTAGTTTTACGCTAGGCTTCCCATGGCTTTTGCGTTCCAGTTTAATTTGTTTTTTAAAAAAGGGAAAAAAAAACCCAAAAAAAAAATCTCCGGTTGGGTTTTCAAACCCCCCCCCCCTTTTTCCCCCCCCCCCCCCCCTTCCCCCCCCCCCCCAACCCCCACCCCCCCTTCCCCCCAAACCCAAAACTCGCTTTCCCCCTCCCTTTATTTTTTTTCCCCTCCCCTTTTGGGTTCTAAACCCTTAATTTTTCACCCTCCTTTTCCCCCGACTTCCCCGGGGGGCCCTTTTTCTTTCCTACTTTTCCTCCCCTTTTCCCCCAGTTTTTGGGGAAAAAACAAACAAACAAAAAAAAAAAATTTTGTGCGTGTGTTTTTGGCGCGCGCGGCGCACATATAGTTTTTTGTTTTCCGGTGTTGTGTCGTCAGGTCCCAGTTGTTAGCGGCGGGGTTGTTAGTCAGGGGTTTTGGGGGCCCCCGGGTTTTTTTTGGTCTTCATTTCTTCTTCTTTTCTTGACGGGCCTCTTGATAACTCTCCCCCGCATTTTTTCCATTTTCCTTTTTTTTTTTTTTTTTTCCCTTTTTTAGTCCCCCCATTTCGTTGGCCCTTTTTTAAATTTTTTTGAAAGACGAATTGTCTAAACCTCATTTTTTAGCTTTTTTTGTCGCCAAAAAGTCATGGTCTTCCTTTTTCTTTTTTTTTTCTTCCCTCTTTCGTTTTTACCCCTATTCTCTGTTCCCTTTTTTCTTTTTTTATTCAATTTTCCTCCTTTCTTTTTTCCTTTTTTTTAAAAAAATTTTTTTACACTGTTAAAAAAAAACTAGTTTAAAGAAAAGAAAGAAAAAATCCGAGTTCATTTTTTATTGGCGTTTTTTGGTCCGAAAGGAACCGGCTATTCTGTTTTTGTCCATAAAATCGCCAAAGAAAACCAACGAGTTGTCTCATGGCCCCGCTGTAAATAATGTTCACAGGGCCCGGGAAAGGAAGGCCCGGTTCGGAATCAATAAGTTGGTGGAACCCTTTTTTTTTTTTAATCTCAGGGTCCTTCGGGGAAACAAAAACGCTGGATTCTTTTTCAATCTTGGGTTGATCCATCAGTGGAAGCTGGGCTTGGGGTTTTTTTTGTTTCCCTGAAATAACCCAAAAAGAACAGAGATTGTTAAAGTCGTTCCCAGTGTACAGACCCTTTGGGTTTTCAGGTAGAGCTGGTTTTGGGCGGTTTATTGTAATTAGGGCCCCTGAAAAATGGTTTTTTTTCTCGGGTGAAAACCTTTAAAGAGGTCATAAATAATCCTAAAAAACAATGAATAAGGGAGAAAATTTAAAAAAAAAAAAAAAAAAAAAAAAAAAAACCAAAAAAAAAAAAACAAAAACAACAAAAAAGAGAGAACAAAAAGAAAGGGAAAAAAAGAAAAGAACAGGGGAAACAAGTAGGGAAAATGACATAAATTTTAATGGAAGCTGTATTTTCAAAAAATTCGGGTCAGTTTTTTTATTTTACTATTTAAAATTTGCAGTTTTGTTTTGGGGACCGATTCAACTTGTCCAGACTAAAATAAAAACCCTTTCCCCTTTTCCCAAAATTTTTGGGAGTATTGCAAACCCCAAAATAAAATTCAACGGCATTGAAACAATTTTCCATCAAAAAAAGGCTTTCTCCCGGGAAAACCCCCTGGGGAAAAAGAAACCCCGCTTGAAAATTTTGGGAAAAAAAAAAAAAAATAAAGATTTAAGATAGGAAAAAAAGGTTTTTGTTTTGGGTTTCTTGTTCTGGGGCCCCCCTTTTTTTAAATTTTGTTTTGTTTTTAATACTTTGGGAGTGAAATTTTTTCTTAAATTTTTTAAAACAAAAAATGCCTCCAGGGGCAAATCCAAAAGTAAAATTTTGGAAAACCTCTTCTCTGACGAAGACAAAAAAAAAGGTAAAAAAAACCCTCCCTGTGTCCCCAATAGGGGAAGTGTGAACGGGATTTTTTTTTTTTTTTAAAGAAAAAACCCGGGGCGGGAAAGGGCTTTGGGAAAAAATTTTTTAATATTCGAAAAACCCGTTTGGGGATTTATTCCAAATTTTTCCATTTCCAAAAGTTCACTTTAATTTTCCGATTCCTCATTAGTTTGAAAAGGTCATTGGGCGACCCCCATACAATCATAGGCACTAGTTGGGAGTGTAACAGTAAGTTACCAATTTTTTTTTTTTTTAGTGTTGGGATTTTCATTCTTTGTCGTTTTTTTTCTTCTTGTATGCTGTTTTTTTTTTTTTCCCATCACAAATCTTTGTGCCAACCTTCCTTTTCCCCCAATCCCCCCCTTCCCCCGGGCCCCTTCCCCCGCCCCCTCCTTCGTCAAACCTCTTGGATTAAACTTTTTTCTTCTTCTTCCCGCGTACGCAGGGGTGATGCCCCCCTTTCGGAAAAAACCCCTGTTTTAGGGAAAAAAGGCAAGGGGTTAAATTCCCAATCTGCTCAGCAAAGGGATGGAGTTTTTTGGTGTTTTGACCCGTTTTTTTTTTTTTTTTTAAATCCGGGGGCATTAAGGCAGCCCATACCCAAAAAATCGGGGAAAATCTTGGATTAAAACTTCATTAAAAAAGTCTCTTTTTTTGGGATTCTTTGGGAAAGGGGGAAACCCCAAATTTTCAAAGAGTTTAGCAGGAGTGAAAGAAGGGCCTTTTAAACTCAAAAATGTAAGAGAAGAGAGAGGGGGAGCAGCAAGGCATGGGGGACGGAGGGGGAAAGGAGATTTGCTGGGGTAGGGTCGGGGAGGGGGCGAGAAAGGTTTTGGGGAAAACCCACCCACAAGGGAAAAAATTTGGGTGTTTTGCGGGTCCCTCCCACTTCCCCCCCGGCCCCACCAACCATGATGCGCGCGGATTTGCCTGGAGTGCTTGACTTTCCCTTTCGCTCCCGGGGGGCCGCATTTCCCTTTAGAAGGGGGGGTGGGGGGGGGGGGGGGTTTTTGGTCCCGGCCCGTCCTTTTTTTCTCTCTCTCTCTCGGTTTTTTCCCTTCCCCTCCTCTCTCTCCTCTTTACCCCATTTTTGGTGTCTCTCCCCCTCTCATTCCCTCACCCCCCCTCCCCTCTTTTCTCTCCTCTTTTCCCCCCCACACACACACACCCCACAAAACACTGTCCCGGGCTCTCTCTCCTCACTTTTCCCTCTCCCCTTTTTCCCCTCCCCCAACCCCACACACACACAAAACACACCACACCCCACACACACAAAAAAAGAGGAAAAGAGGAGAGTCGAAAGGCGTTTCAGTTTTTTAAAAAAAAAACCCCTTTAGTCAAAAGATAAAAAAAGTCCATCACTTTTCAAATTAAAATCGCAAACCGACCTAAAACCCCCCCCCGCAGTCGCAAGTCCCCCTTATTTTTTTCTTTAAAAATTTAAAAGGGCTGTGGGGTAGGGCTGTCCTTAAACAGAAACTTTCCAATCTTTGTTTGAAAGTTTTCCAGCGATCCCCTAAAACCCCGCTGGAAAAAGTCTTTGGGGGGTGCTCAGACAGGGGCTACCCTTTTTTTTTCACATGGAAATGGAAGACGTGCCCCCGGGTTGAAGAATCAGGTTTTACTTTTGCTCGTTGATAAATTTTTTTACATCAAAAAAATAATGGGCCCTTTTCTCTAAACGTTTTTTAAAAGATCCCCCCCCTTTTTAGGAACCCCTGGTCTTTTCGTATTTGTGTAAGCCGGCTTGGGGACCCCGGGAAAAACCCCCGGTACCGTGCGGGGGTTTCACAAAAGATTTAATTTTCGCTTTGACTGGGGAGGAAAGACCCCCCAGGGCGTAGGGCAAGACGGGTTCAGGGGGAAAAGAGAGGGGAGAGAGAGAGAGAAGGGAGATAGGAAAGGGGTGGAGGGGGGGGGGGGGGAGGAAAAACAGACCCGACGCTGAATGCAAAAGACCCAAGGTAAGGGATAGGGGAAAAAAAAAGGGGGGGGTGGGGGGGGGGGGGGGTGGGGTTTCTAAATTCCTTGGGTTTTTTCCGGCGCGGGATTTTTTACGCAAACCGCCATAAACTACAATTGGGGCGCGGGAAGAAAAGACAATCGTACCCCCCCACTCCCCGAAAAACCCCCACACCCCTACCCACCACCCCGTCCAAATTAAAACACACCCCAAAAACAAACCCCACACAACCCCACACACCCCAAAAACCCAACCCCACACACACACCATTAAAGCACTCACAGAGCCCTTTTTCTTTTTCCCCCCAAATTTTTTTTTTATAGACTCAGAAGTCGCATCAAGGGGTTCCTTTTGAAAAACCCTGGGGCCAAAAAGGGACAATTTGGGTTTGGGGTGCTTTTCAAACTGTAACGGCCCTTTTTTTTTTTTTTCCCCCTTTTTTTTTTTTCAGGGGTGAGGGTATTAGGGAAAGGACAGTGGGGGGTGGGTGGGGGAGCTGACTGGGTTTTTTGTACTTAAATTATTATATTTTGGGGGTTTTTTTTGTGTGTGTGTGTGGGGGGAAAAAGCCCCCCAGAGGAAAAAGAGAGAAAAGAAAAAGAAGAGAGAAAAGAAAAAAGAAAAAAAGAGCAAAAAATTTTGTTTGTTTGAATTTTGGGGAAGTTTTTTTAAAACCCCTGTTTTGTCGAAAGGCTTCAAGTAATGGAATCATTTCCTTTTTGAGAAAAATTTGTAGTTCCCCCCAACCGCGTGTTGGGTCCAGTAGATCAGCAAAGTGGGGGGTCCTTTCCGTTTTGGGGTTTGGGAAAACCCTTTTTTTCCCCCAAAACACACACAAACAAAAACAAAAACACCCACCAACCACCCCACCCCCACCACCCCCCCCAAACCCCCACCCCCCCACCACCACCGCCCCCCCCGGCCGCCCCCCCCAGGGGCCCCCCCGAAACCACCACCCCCAACCTCTTTTGCAAAAAGTTTTTTCAAAACCCCCGCCCCCTGAACCCCTTCTCTCATTTCTTAATTTTCCCCTTTTCCCCAAAACCGAGAAAAACTAACATGTCTCCCGATTCCCGCACCTTCATCCTGCGCCACGGGCCATGTGAGGCGAGGGGGTCGAAATTGGGAAAAGGAACCTAAACGTTATGGAAGGAAACCCGGGGACATGGTTGGGGGGCCCTTTTTTGGAAAAAGGACCTTTCTGGGTTTCCTGGCATCGACCACCTCCTGCAAAAAATTTTTTTTTAAGTGTTTTTGCCCTTTTGGAAACGGGCATATCAAATGAAAGATAAACAGCTTGAAGTTTTAAAAGGCGGGTAGTAATTTCTATTTTAGCCTTTTGGAAATTCTGCGGTAAATTAAAATGTCGATGTTTTTCCACAAACTAAAAAACCGCAATCCCGTTTGTTTCAGAGATGCCCAAAAACCCAAAAAGGGGAAAAACGGTTTTTAAAGCAAATTTTTTTTGGGCGAGTTGGGATAAGGGGGGGGGGGATGGAAAAACATTTTGGGGTTGGGAAAGAGGTTAAGGTGCGGGGTAGGGGGTGGGTAGTGCTAATTCCCCAAAAGCCGCCAATTTGTTGCTTTCCCGGTTTTAACCCGAAATTGAATTTTACAGCCTTTACCCCCAAAACAGTTGGGAATTTCCCCCTGTGGGATTTCGTTCCCCAACCCCCTGCACAGGTTTTTGCATTCAAACTTGGAGGTGCCATCAGGCATCAATTTTAAGTTTCCCCCGTTCCGGGTTGACTTTTTGGTGAAGCCAGGCCCCCCCGCGCGCGCGCGCGGGGCGGTGTGTGGTGTTTGGTTGTGTGATTGAGGGGTTTTTTGGGTGTGTGTGTGGTAGGGGGATGGTGTGGTTTTGCGTGCGAGAGAGAGAGAGAGAGGGAGAAAAAAAAGCCTAAGGGGAGCAAAAGACAGGATGAAGCCTTATTTCATTGCAATGGGGAAACAAAGCAAAAAAAATGTTTTTGAGAACCCCCAAATCCCGTTGCTTTTTTTTACTTTCCTAACAAAATTTTTTACTTTTTTGTTTCCCCCGCACGGGAAAGCCCCGGCCGCCCCCACACACACACACACACACACACCCCCACACACACACCCCCACACACACACACCTCTCTCCCCTCTCTCGTTTTTTTCTTTTTCTCTCTCTCCAACCCTAAAAACCCAAAACACACACAACCCCACACCATAAAGAAAGGGGGGGGGTGGGGGGGGGAAAGGGGGAAAGGCACAAAAAATGTAACCCCTTCTTGGGGCCCAAAAACCCGAGAGTGTGTAAAGGCATTCCCCTTCTGGGATCAGTCCGGTTTTTTGGGAAGAGTTCCCTGGGGATTTGTGTTTTTTTTAACTTTTGTCTTTCCCATTTGCCATTCTGCTCCCTTAGTTTTTGCTTTCTTATTTATTTAATTTTTTTTTTGTTTTGTTTTATTTTTCCCTCCCCTTTTTCCCCCCTAAACCCTCCTTTTCCTGTTTTTTTTTTTCCCCTCATTTGAAAAACCCGCACGAATGTGTTTTGCCCTTTGGGTGTAATTTATCTTTTTGTAAGTTTGGGGGTGTTGTGCTCTTTCCCTTTCCCCCCTGTTTTTCTCAAACCTTTGTAATTTTTTTTCGTTTTTCTACTTTTTCGTTTTGTTTTGTTTTGTTTTATTCTTTGGTTTGGGATCTGTGCGTGTGGGGAGAAGGGTTTTTGTCGTTATCGTAGTATTTTTCCCCCTAAACTTAAAACCGGGAATTTTTTGTTTAAAGATCCCTTTTCCCCGGGACCCGTCCCCGTGCCTCATGTTTGGTCCGGGTTTTTCCGGGGGGGGTTGGGGCTTGGTTTGGTTTTCCCTTTTTTTATTTTCCCCTTTTTTTCCCCCCCCCCCCCCCCCCCCCCTCCGTTCCCCCCCCCCCCCCCCCAATTTTAGTGAGGGGTTTTTTTTACTCTGCTTTTTTTTCTTCTTTTTTCTCTTTTGAACCCTTTTTCGGCCTTCTGGTATTGGCCCCGTGTGGCTGCCCTTTTCTCTTAGGTCCGTGGGTTTTTAAAATAATTCCCTGTTTGGGGGTTTTGTGGGGCTTTTCGCCCCACTTTTCGCTCTCCCCTTTTTTTTTCTGGAAACTTTTTTTCTTTTTCTCCTGCAATCCTTGCTCCTACGCCGTTTTTAATTACCTCTTTTCGTCCGGCTCTCTTCCCTCTCCGGTCCTTCCGGGGGCCCCTTTTTCCCCTCTCCTCTCTCTCTCCCCCTCTCTTTGCTCTCTCTCCCCCTCTCTCTTTTCCCCCTTTTTCACCCCGTTCCCTTTTTGGGTCCTTTTGCCTTCCGCTCCCCTCTTCCTCAGCGATTTATTTGGTGGCCTGGGTCGGCTTTGGGAAAAAACACAAACCCGGACTTACAATCCTTCCCTTTCCCTTTTTCTCCTCCTTTCCCGCTGGGTTTGGCCCTCGAGATTTATTTCTGGGAAATTTACCCAAAAATTTTTCTGTGGGGCCCGGTTTTGGGTTTTCCCCTTTTTTCCCCTCCCCCCTCCCTTTTTCCTTCCTCACTTTTTTCTCGACCTCTTTCCCTTTGTCCCCTCCCTTTTCTATCTCTTCTCTCCCCCTCCCCTTTCTCCCGGAAAGGGGCTCTCCCCCGGTGTCTCTCTCTCTCTCTCTCTGTCAGGGCTTTCTCTCTGGCTCTCCTTTTTTAAAACCCTTTTATTTGAAAGGTACTATTTGGGGTTTTTTTTAGGAAAGGAAAGGGGGGACATGTTAAATTTTTCTGTTTACCCCCCCCCCCCTTGTCCAAAAAAGACCTCTTTGGGGAATGACAATAAAAAATCATGTTTTGGGGTCTTCTTTTGTCTGTTTTGTCTGTCTGTCCCCCTCCTTCTCTCTCCCCCTCCCCCTCACCTCTTTTCTCTTCTTCCCCTTTTTTGTCTGTCCCCTCTCTTCCTCTCCTCTCCCCCCCACCGCTCTCCCTGTCTCTGGTGTGCGTTTCTTTTTTTATGACACCCATTTAAAGGGCTGTCCCAACGGAGCAAAACATTCGGGGTCCATATCAAAAGGGGTGTCCCGGGGGAAGAAAAAAACGAGAAGACAGGGCAGACAGACAAACAGACAGAAAGAAAGAGAAAAAAGAAGATAGAGGAAAAGGCGCGCGTCTTTAAAATTTTCCATCGTTTCTTCCATGGGTAGCTTTTGCAAACATGTTCTGTTTGTTTCTGCCCCGCAGCAAAACCCCTGGGCAATGTTGCAGGGGGCCCGATTATTGGTAGGGGAGAGAGAGGGGAAATGGAAAATTTTATGCCTCGAAGAAAAAGAAATTGGTGTTGGGGGTTTTCGATTGCATCTCTGTGAGCCCCGTGTTTTGGGGTCTGTTTGGGTGGTTTAATTTTGGGTTGCCTTTTTTTTTAATTTGTTTTTGGGGGTTGGTAGGTGGTGGTGGTGGTGGTGGTGGTGGGGGTTGGGGGTGGTGGGGTGGGGGGTGAGGGGGTCTGGTGAGTGTGTGTTGGGGTTGTTTTTGTGTGTGGTTGGGTTTGTGGTGTGTGTGGGGTGGGTTTTTGTTACCGCGTGCGTAACCCTGCCCGCGTGTTAAAATTTCGGGCCACGTTGCCCTGCGTGCGAGCATGTGTGTTTTGTTGTTTTGTTAAACGCATGCGGTCCTTTTGTTGCGTGCCCTTTCCCCCCCTACCCCGCCACCCCCCTCCCCCGTTTGCACCTCAACCGGTTGAAAACACGAACAAAAGAAGCGGAAATCGTCAAAAAATTTTCCGGAGCCTTTGGCGGAAATGACCTGGGGGGGCACCGCCTTTCCTCTAACGTAAATTTGTTTAAATTGAAACCTTGTTGTGGTACAACAACGACCCCGGCGGGGAGAACGGGGGGGGGACTGCGACAAAAAATCAGTGGGTCAAAAGTTAAAAGGGCGGGAGGGGGAGGGGCGGGGGGGGGGAGGGGGGGGGAAGGTTTTGGGGGGGAATTTGGGGGAAATTTAAAAGGGAGGGGTGGGTAAAGGGGCCAAAAAACGGGAAAAGGGGGAAAGGGGAAAAAGAGGGAGGGGGGGAAACAGAACCCATTTCGGTCGTCCCCGTTTTTAAATTTTGCGGTTTTTTTTATTACCTTGTTGGAAATTTCTATTTGGGGTTTTCTTCCCGACGCGTGCAGTTTATTTTTAAGTTGTTTTGTTTACTCCCTTCGTTTTTGACATGTTCTTTAAAAGCCTAATTCATCAAAATGCGTTTCATGGAAATTTTGTGGGAAAAGTTGGGGGGGGGGGTGGGGGGGGGGGATGTGTGAGAGGAGGAGACAAAGAAGGGGAAAAAAAGATAAAAAAGATAAAAAAGAGAGGGGGGGGGGGGGGGGTTTGGTGGGGTGAAAAAAAAACATGGGCCCCTCACCTTTAATTTTCTCCCTCTCCCCCCTCTAAAAAAACCTTCCCCTTCCTTTTTCCTGGTTTTTCCCCACCTCTTTTCCTTCTTCCTTTCCCCGTCCTTCTCCTTTCCCATTCCCCCCCCTCCTTTCCTTTTCCCTCCCTCCCTTCCCCCCCCTTTCCCCCCTCCCCCTTTTCCTTTTCTCTCCCCTCTCCCCCCCCCACCCACACACACACACACACACACATGCCCCCGCAACCCCAGGGAAAACCCTTTTAAAACCAAACTAAGCCCCCCAAAGTTTAAAAAATTGGTAGTAAAATTTTTTTCCACCTACCGTACACCTTTTTTTTTTGGCGTCAAAAATTTTTATTTTTGCGGATATATTGTTTGCATCAAAAGTCTTTTTATATTTGTTCCCAAACCGGGTTTATTTTCCCTTGAATAAGATTTTAAAACTGAGATCATTTCATATCCGTTTCCGAAAAAATGATTTATCTCAATGAAATGAGTGATTACAGCCTTTTTTTTTTTCCCCCCCCCCTAAAAATCATTTTTTTTTAAACCCATACAAAGAAAAGTTTCATCATCCATGATTTTTTGTGTTTTAAAAAAAAACCTAGTATGGTGCATTTTTAGTTTTTGTGTGTGGGTGTGTGTGGGGTGTGGTGTGGGTTTTTTGGGTGGGGTTTTGGGTTTTGGGTTGCGTGCGTGCGTTTGTGCGGGGCGTGGCGTTCGTGCGTGTGTGGTGGGCAGAAATGACGGGCGGGGGGGCTGTTGAAAACGCATCGATGGAGAAAGGGGAGCTACACGGTAAAGGGCGCCCACATGCTCATTTTTTCCCTCCGATCCTGGAGGCCGTCGACTTTTCATGCACGAGCGAGGGGGCCGCCACAGGGACCTGAAGGTCGGCCACAACTTCCTGAAAAAGAACTGCTCTGTCTGTTTTTGTCTGTTTTTCCTTTTTCCTTTTACTCTTTTTTCGGCCTTTTTCCCCTTTTTCTCTCTCTCTTTGGTTCTCTTCCTCTCTTCTTCTCTCTCCTGTAGACTCTATTTTTTTTTGTTTTGTTGTTTTTATATTTTTGTTTTGGGGTTTTTTTTTATTATTTTTATTTTTACCCCCCTTCCAAAAACCCCCCCGTTTT